>VZTJ01000908.1:45301-157624 GCA_013397795.1 Orthonyx spaldingii
GCAGCTGGCCCGGGGCTCGCCCAGGGTGCCTGCAGCTGGCCCAGGGTACACACAGCTGGCCCAGGGTGCCTGCAGCTGGCCGAGAGCTCACCCAGGGTGCCCGCAGCAAGCCCAGGGTGCCTGCAGCTGGCCCAGGGTTCGCCCAGGGTTCTCCCAGCAAGCCCAGGGTTCTCCCAGGATGCCCACACGAGCCCAGGGTGCCCGCAGCTCGCCCAGGCTGCCCACAGCTGGCCCAGGGTTCACCCAGGGTGCCTGCAGCAGGGCCAAGGTTCGCCCAGGGTGCCCGCAGCTGGCCCAGGGTGCCCGCAGCTGGCCCAGGGTGCCCACAGCTGGCCCAGGGTGCCCGCAGCTGGCCCAGGGTTCTCCCAGGGTGCCCGCAGCTGGCCCAGGGTTCTGCCAGGGTGGCCGCAGCTGNTGGCCCAGGGTGCCCACAGCTGGCCCAGGGTGCCCGCAGCAAGCCCAGAGTGCCCGCAGCTGGCCCCGCTGGCCGCGCTGGCAGCGCCCGCCGAGCCGCAGCGAGTTGGTGGCGCGGCGGCGGCCGGCGGGGGAGGGCAGAGCAGCAGCCACTCCCAGGAACAGTAGTGAAATCGCCCCGACACTTTAACTGTCAATCAGGATTAATGGGGTATAAAACCTCCCCAGCGCCGCGGCCCCGAGCGGCAGAGACAGCAATAGGCAGAAATGAGTAAGAGCCGGAGCTGAAGTAGTGCACGGCGTAATTCCTGCTCTGTGATCAGACACTCCAAGTGAAAAAACCGGGAGAGGGGGCAGAGAGAGGCGGTGATCAGCTCAACCTTTGCAACCGGCTCAGGACAGAACGTCTATAGATATTTATAGATATTAAAACAAAAACAACAACCTCATCCTGAATAGAGCCTTTCTTAAAAAGAAGGTCCTGGCAATTCTGTCTTATTTAAGCAATTTCCTGAGTCTAAGAATAGAAATGAGCTGCCTGGAAGGCACTGCAGGCTGAAATTTGGAGACATAGGCTGCTTTATATTATTTTTCCAAATATAAAAACCTTTCATTTGGATACTGGATTTTTATGTGGGTATTTGCAGCGGAGGGATGTATGGTTACTTTTAATTTTACTTTTTTTTTTCTCTTTCTTCTAATTAAAAGAAAGCTTTCCAGTTAAAAAGCAAGGGAACCGTTTTACCTGCGTGTGACAATTCCAGAGGACACCGATCAAGAAACAGGGGAGTGACTTGGTCTTCTGCACTACTTTACTCCTACCCCCATTTTTTTTAGGGGGAGAGAAGGATTTTTCCAGTCCAAGAGCCTCTTGCCCCCAAGTTTTGGAAGGGGGTTGAAGACTTGTCACCCCTCTGAGGGTGCATGAAGGATATTGCTTTTCTTTCCCTGTCAACTTGGTTTTGTGGAGGTTTGGAAGAGAACTTTGCCTGGGAGAAGAGGATGATCTGGAAGTGGCTGGGCGCCCTGCTGCTGTTCCCGGTGCAGATGGTGTATCTGGTGGTGAAAGCTGCCGTGTGCCTGGTGCTGCCGCCCAAGCTGCGAGACCTGTCCCGGGAGAACGTGCTGGTCACCGGCGGGGGCCGAGGCATCGGCCGGCACCTGGCCCGGGAATTCGCCAGGAGAGGAGCCAGGAAGGTGAGCGGGGAAGGGAGGGGTGGCACCCACCTGCTGCTATGCCAGGGAGCCCTGTTCCCTCTCCTCTGGGTGGGATTGGTGGGATCACTTGGAAAAGGTGAGAGAGGCTCTCATTTTGCAGAACTGAGGCATTACATCAGTTACATGTCAGAAGTTGCCCACTCCTCCATCCCCGCATCCTGCCTTTCCCCATCTCATCCGTGAAAACGTGATGGTGACAAAGGTCCCCCTCGTCAGTCCCCCTCTGCTGACAAAGGAGAGATTTTCGCCTCAGCCCAGGTTTCCTGCGGCAGGGGAAGGAGAGCTGAGTGATTCCTGTGCATGGAACCAGTGCTCACTTCCATTGCTGTTTCCTGGGCTGCTTCCTGGCACTGCTGGTCGTGGGGATCATGTACAGAGAGCCCTCATCTATCAGGATCATATCCTGGCATATCACCCCAGAGGAGAGGGCAGGTGGCTCCGGGACAGTGGGGAGAAGTGTTCCCTTTCACCCTGATGGGTTTCCATTCGTGAAATTAATTTCTTGTACTTGCTGAAGTCCCTTGTATTTCACTTTTGGGCAGCCCAGAGCTGTTCAAAGGGAAGATGAATGAGAACCCAGCAAGAACAGCACAGCTCGAGTGGGAGCTGTGGGATTATTTGCACGTTTCCTTTAAGAGAGGGGCTGAGAGTGGTCTGTGTGCACAGCAGTCCAGAAGTGCCAGTGTAGCTGGGGGGTCCATTCTCTAGCCCAGGAACTGGTGGTTTACCTTGAAATGTTGTGGTTTTGTAAGTATAGGTATGTCCCTATGTGTGAATCAGTCAGGGATACAGAAACACACATCCCTGAAATCAGCCTTAGGATGGAAAGTTTCATCTCCTCCTTTATTGGTAATTAAGGGGAGGACTGGTGAAATTAGACAGCTGCACAAATACTCTGTGTGAGAGGATGAATGAGAGTAAATAGAGAAGAAAGAAGAGGAAAAATACAGAACGAGAGGCTATTTAAAGAAAAAAATTTGGATTTAGTTCAGGACAGTGTTTTGTCACTTCCTTACACATGCATTACAGTTTTCTCTGTGTGGTACAGAGCTATTCTGGCATGTAACTCCGAGGTGTAAAATATGTCAGCATTGAACTTTGATGTTTGTCTGTGTTTGTGTTTAAACATCATGTTGAGATTTACACATTCTGGGAGTCAGAGCAAACAAGTTGACTGACCTTTGGACCCAAGCAATTTGCTGAAAGTGTATTTATATTATCTGTTGGAATACCACGCTTCATTATTTATTTATTTAGGGCGGCTGGTTGCTATGCTGAGCTCTGGCATTAAAGTGCCACCATTTCTACAGCACATTTAAGAGCTGTTTTGCTGCAGTTGAGCTGGGAGCTGAACAATGGCCCTGAGGAACCAGGGGACAGGAGCCAAAAGGAGACAGGGCTGTTTGAGAGAGAGCTGAGGATGGAATTACTGTTAACAGACCCAGACTGTAGTCTATCTGTATGTCCTATCTACAAAATCTCCATGTATTGTACAAGGAAAGAATAAATGGGAATAATTGTTGGGAACCTTTGTACTTGTATGATGTTCTGAAATGCTCTGTGTTGCCAGTTATTGGTTAGAACTTCGGGTGTTTTGCCTTTTGGGATATTTTCATGTGTGTCATCAAGGTGTTTAAGTATTTGCATTGACTTAATTTGAATTAGATTTTCTTTTCAGTTACATCATGGTATCCAGTCAGTCAAATATGGCACTCAGCAAGTTCTGATCCCCCTGGAAGGGGCGCTGCCTGTCAGCCTGTGGTGAGAACACCAAAGTTGGCTTATTCTCCTTGGCAGTTTTCATGCCAACTTTACCTACACGTGGTAGTTTCCATGCCCTTTGCTCTGAGATTTCATTTCTTTCCTGCTTATGTGCTCAGCCCTGAATTTGTGGATTTGATGCAGTCTCCATGTACCGTGCACAACCTTCTGCTTGGCTCTCCTCTTCAATTTTACACTTTGACAATGGAAAAGAAATGAAAAAGGCTTGCAGTGTCTAGCAAGTCATCTTTTGATAAGGCTTGTGAAAATTTCCTGGTTTTCTCTTTTTGCACTGTTAACTGCCTTACAGTAACATGCAAAGCTTGAATTATTGATGATAATAAATAACTTAGATTCCGGTTATCAGATGGTGTAGTCACCATGTTCCAAGCTTAGAAAAAGACTTCCAGCAAAGGTGTGGCACTGTGGGGCCAAGCCCAGCGTGCCTTGGAGGTGGTTGGCAGCAGCACCACGGGGTCAGGCTGTGGTGGAGGGTGTGCAGCCTGTCCTGACCAAGCGCTCCCAGCGCCTGCGCACAGACATAGTGGCGGGGTTTTGGAGGTAGGCGGCGATATATAACCATATTTTTGAGATTAGAATCTTCAGAAAGATAAGTTAGTTGGGACTGTGAGCATATGAAACTTCTCTGGTAGTTAGACTGGATGGGATTTCATCTCACACTCAGTTTCAGAGGCCAGTTTTGTTGCTCACAAGCGAGATGTAGCGGAGCCGTTTTCACGCAAGGTGGCAAATATATCTCATAAGGTTATGAATTGTCACATCTGCAACTCCTCTACTGTAAAATTTGATCTTGCATTTAAAGCTATGAAGATGACAAGAAATAAATCCTAAAAGGGTTTATGCAAATGGAAATACGATGTCTGCTGCTTGATTGATGAGCATGGAGACTGAAATTCTCAATCTAATGGAATGCAAGTCTCTTAGGCATGATCTTGTAAATCCATCCTGATTCCCATTCTTTACCCCCTTGCTCTGCCATTGTGCCTCAAATGTGACTTGGATAGATGAATGTCTAGGAGACACTTCCTTCTCAGGTGATATTTCTTTTCTCACAGTTGTGTGTTGGCCTCTCCAAAGAAATGGCCAATAAGGGCACAAAGCGGTGCCAGTTCTATTTGCAGTTTCAGAAGTGTATGTTCTGGTTTTTTTAATTAAGACTGCCAGTAATTTTTAGGCAATGAGAAACTTTAATCATCAGATCATCCCTGTTCAGGTGTACACTGAGAGCTCAAAGGATCCATACTTCATTTGTAATTTCAAGTAGTTGTCAAGGACTACTTGGTCCTGAGAGGCACTGTGTATTGAAATGCTTCCTGGAGCACTTCTGGAAAAAGCCAAGAGCATGTAAATGAGCTGTACGCAGAGATGAAGTGGTTACAGATGATGCAGGACATGTTAGTGTTATTATGAGGGATGAACAGCACTGACTTTTCTCCGGAAGTGCTCAAGTGTTGTAATCCAGCTTCCCAGAGATGTGTCCAGATTCATAAGTGCCGGCTGAGAAGCTGCTTTGCTGTCACTGAATTGCTGGAGAAATTAACTTTCTGCTTTCAGTTCCTTCTCGGCTGCTTGCAGAATTCAAAATCCTCACTGTAGCTTGCTTTAACTCTTGAGAATTTGACTGTACCTCAGAAGTATTTGGTTAATGGAGCATCACCTCTGCCTCAGTCTCACACACTGGGAGCTCTGTCAAGGCTCATAGCTGTTGATACTCTGGTGAGCCAAAATGGCAGAGAATGTCTGTGTTAATGAAATGGGAGAAGGAGAGACTTTTATGAGTTTATGATTTAATGCCTATGAAATAAAAATCCACTTCCAAAGCCTAACGGTGTTTTGCAAAGACTGTGCTGTATAATCCAGTTAATATTGGGAAGACTGGCCCCTTTGAACAGTATTTCTTGTGTTGGAGAACAGCCCTCTGCAGATGTGAGCAGTCAGGGGGTGTAGGGGCTTGAATGGGTTCATTCACTGCTCACTAGAGTGGGAAACTGCTCCTGCTTTCTTCAAAGCCATTTGCTTTTCCTGCAGAAGTTTCATTATAGTGCCTTTGCCAGGGAGTTGTCAGCCCTGGTTTTGATAGTCTCTAGTGAAGAAGTTTTGATTCCTACGACTTTTGTATGTCTTGCTCTTTGTTAGGTTTTCTTTTAGAGAACCTTGATCTCTAAAAATTCTCCTTGTCATTTTAATTTACTTTGTTCACAGATTATCTAGTTTGAGGTGTGATTGAACAGGAAAGGGATGCTTGGTTCTTGGGCACTCTGCATTGTTAAATGTCAACAAAACCTAATCACAGTAAGTGAAAAAGATGTTAATGATAGGACAGAAACAGATTCCCCAACTCTAGTCTGTAATTTATTATTCTGGTTTATCTGACAGTGACTGTGGAAGAGTTTCTTGGGCCTTTCCAAAAAAACCCAACAACTGTGACATCTCCACTGTTCTTTCCATCGATATTTTCACAACATTTTTCAAAGTCAGACCTCGGTGTCTGCATTTTGGAAGATTTCTTGCCATGTGGTTGTGCTGTCCTCTTTCAGTTCAGTGGCAATGGGGATGGGAAGAAGTTGAGGGAAGAAGGAGCGCCAAGGAAGGGATGGATGAGAGCTGTGCAAGCCCACACTGCTGCTGGAACCTGGAGTTTCCCTCAGTGTTCCACTTTCTCCAACAGAACTGAAAACCTCAAAGGAATTAGAAGTGCCTGACAGCCTTGTATAATTGGAGGGGTTTAGCTGTGTGAGATTTGAGGCTATTTTGTGTTCAGGCTGAGAGTATTGGAGAGGGGTTATGTAAAAAATTATATCAGGTCTCAGAATTTAGCCTTGTATTCCCAGTAATGGAAAATTTGGCAAGTTTTGAGATGGGTTTATCAATGGCACGCTCCTCCCACACAAATTGCGTCTGTAGGTCTATGAATATTTCACTTTGGTCTTTATGAATCACATTGACATAGTATTTCACAGGTTTCACAGAATATTCTGAGTTGGAACGGACCCCACAAGGATCATCGAGTCCAACTCTTAAGTGAGTGGCCCATATATTATTGTCCTGATTTGTGTGAATTAGTATATTCTAAAACTTCTTTCTAACACATACCAGTGCTGTATGATCAAGGATTAACTGCACTGTGACTAGAGCTGGATGTTAAATTAATACTGATCTCCTGGAGTGAGGGCAAACGACAGCCACTGCTGCTCTTTCAGAGCTGTGACCTATTTTTAAGGTGCAAGACAAAAGCTATGACTGTCTCCCATGGATTCAGTAAGAGTTCTTATTCCAAAATGTCTTAAAATATAGGTCACTCTCAAACATTCATCTCTGGTTGCACTTTCAGGGCCTGTAGAAGGCTCTTACTAAACTGCACTGGAGAGTGTCTCTTGCCTGGCATCGAATTCCTGGCACACAGGAATGGGAATGTGCCCCAGACTTCATCCTGATGGGCTGTAGTGTTCCAAACCTGGAAACATTTCTTTTGGACTGTACAAAGGTGTATGAGTCCTGACCATGTGCTGGGGGAGTGGGGAAGGGGTGGGAAGGCATGAGATGCCTGCAGGAAGCCCAGCAAGCCCTTCTGCTTCTGTCAGCTTTAAAATCCACTGTGCTGGGCCAGTCGTCAAGGAGACACTTTTGTTCTGCAAGTAATAACTGATTTCTGACACATTCATTCCTTCTCAGCTCAGAACATGACTAGACCTGATCTGGCCACCCCAGAGAAGATTAGTCCTGATAGAAGGAAAAGAGCTGGTTTAAAATGACATGCTTTCAGAGCTGAGAGGACCTGATGTTCCTCAGGATCTCATTAATCACCATGTTCTTGTTTTTAACAGGCACCACGACCTAATGTAGTGAAATAGAAAGCCTTTAGGTTTATAAAAGAAATGGACACAGTTCTGGTGTACATTGCCCAGTGCAATATGCCAGTGTGGTGCACTACGTTGAGGTGGCCTGCTGGATAATAACTTTTAAAAGACTCAGTGTAAAATTTATATATATATGTGTATATATATATATATGTGTATATATATGTATTTATATTTCAGTGCTAAGACAACTGTTGCCCAGTGAGTGTCTGTCCCTATTCTAAATGCTTTTCCTGCCCTGTAGTGGTACCACAATGATGTACAGTCCATGTGTCTAATGGATTTCTCTGTAGTCACTTTGAAATGCATAGGTGTAAGTAACCATTTGGAAAGGGCAGTCTGACATTGTGTGAAAGGGATAATGGAATCCAAAAGGAAAGGGCACATTTTCTATGCTGTAGATACTTTAGTGTAATGAGAATATTTACCTGCAGTGCAAATATCATGTTGTAGGTGATTAATCTCTCCTGTTGTGTGTGTGGTTGGACAGAAACCACCGTAGGAATGCAGCAGCTCCAGGGATATGTTAAATGATGGTTACTTTAATCTTTCTTAAATTTAAGCACTTAATCTTACAGTGAACTATTAGAGCGTGTCACAACTTATCAGCAACCAGAAGTACGTGAGAAGAACTGGGGAGTGAATGTTTTTCCATGTCATGCAAAATAATACATTAATGTGAAACTTTTGGTAAACCATGAGAGCACAGATCTGATTGGGTGGCTTGATGGTCTCCAGAAAGGCTTTATTTCTCCAAAGATTATATCCTGACGGCAGCTTTATTTAATGGCTTCCTGTTGGCAGCTCCCTGCTTTGTTGATTGGATTTAAGGATGGGCAGAAGAGCCCTTGTTTGGAGTCCCAGGCTGCGATGGCAGGAAGCCTGTGCTGGGTGCTGGTGCCAAGGCCAGCACTTGGAACAACGTGCTGAGTAAGTGTCTCTGCCTGGCAGGCACCGCCAGAATTTATCAGCTCTCAGATCTTTGGTGTCTGTGAAGCAGCTTGGGCTGGAGCTGTTTTAAGTTATAATTTGGAACATACCTGTCCTTTGTTGCAGGGTATGTTGTAAGGAGAGTAAATAATGTTAACAAGAAAGGGAGCTTGCAGAGTTACAGGCTTGTCATCTCCCATCAAGATACGGTGATGTCATGAGAAAATATTGTCCCAATGAGACCATGCTGTGTTGGCACACCAAGATCCAGCACTTTTTAACAGGCTGAAGGTCTGGCATCAAGGCAGTTAAATGAGGCTTCCCACTAAATGCGAGGACTGTGCCAATGCTGTAAAAAATCTTGAAGTTTTAAAGATGAGGTTATATATTAATGTCATTGCAGTGCCTCAAAAACTGACCTCACACACCAGAAACTGTTTAGCATAAAGATGCTAAGTGTGCTCCATAAGAACAACAGCAAAAGATGATGCTGGCCTCAGGGTTGGCAGGGATAAAATAAATAAATGTGACAGTGGAGATAAAAACCAAAAGGCCACAATGAGTACCAAGACAGAACTCTCTGCTGATTAAAGCCAGAGACTGCAGCACCACTCGTTGAGCCACTTTAAAGTTTTGGGGGAGGCACCACAGCAATGAAAGTTTTAAGGTGGGGTTTGAAAAGCAGCAGTAAAGAATTCTGAAGAACGTTTACAGAGGTGCAGGAAGTGTGGTAGAAAGCAGATAGGTTGTTCTAAAAATTAATGCTGGGAGGTAAAGGCTGCAGTAGAAGACCTGATGCTAAATGCAAGGTGATGGCAACATGGGTAAAGTGGAAGTGAATACCTCGAAAGTGAAAGCAGAGGCTCAGATCTGACAAGCTGGAGGAGGAGGCAGTGAAATTCCAAATGAGCTGACCTGGTCAGAGCAGTAGATGAGGCGTTTGATCTTGAGCAGGGGGTTGGACCAGAGGACATCCAGAGCTCCAGAGCCTCAACCACACTCTGATTCCATGATTCTCAGTCTTCTTTTCCTTTCTGTGGTACAAATGGTGGTTTTTCTGAACTTCAGGGCTGACAGGAAGGTTTGGTCTATGATGTTTCACGTTACTTATCTGAAGTGATCCATCCCTATTTTATTTGCATCGTTTCATCACCTACAGTGCCTTGTAAAAGTGCTGCTGTGCATTTATGTTGCATTTATGTCACGGCTCTGGCACAGGCTAGGAAATGTCTCAGATTTGTAGAACTGTTTCCATCTGAATCACTGTAGGTAGTTTTTACTGCATTATAAAAGAATCAAACATGCTGTTGAGCTAGTGTCTAATTTAATTAGCCAGGCACAGCAATTTGCTGTAAGAGTGACCATAATCCCTGCATACAGTCCTAAGCATTTGACTAAAACATTTTAAAGAAATCAAGTATTTTAATATTTTTAAACCTGCTTTATTAGGGTGATACTATGCAGTGGATAGAAAAATTATGAAGGAGGAGCTTAGAAAACTCTGAATAGACTCTGAATTCCATTTCTCAAAGAGATCAGCAGCATTCGGAGTTGGCACATGAAGAACTATCTGGTTTTACATCAAACTGCAAGAGCCAAGACCAGGAGCGTGGCCTGACAGTAACCTGAGAGGGTGAAAGTATTAAGGCAATTTAAAAACAAACAAACAAAAAATAATTAGGACAAATAGATGATAATAGTGAAGTTCACAGAAGTAGCTGGTTAATTAAATATACAGGAGTGATGGGGAGAAGAAAAAAAGGCAACTGTTCTCTTGATTTCCTTCCCATAAAATTAGACAAGGGTCTAGAAATCCTGTATCTTTCCTTCTGGGTAGTTTGAAAATGTCAGCTAATGATTATTGAGTGTTTGAGTTTAAGCCTTGAGTCTGAGTATTTGTTTTAAAATCCACTAACAAATGCTAGTTAGTGTTCAGTGTTCCCTTTCGCTTTGATCCCTGGCCTGAATTGAAGACACCAATCTAAAACAATTGCTGCTTCAAGGTTTTCTGCAGGAAAGGGAGACTGAAAAGAAAAACTCCTCAAGGCAGAGAGCAACAACCTCAGAGCTGCCCACTGCGAGAGAGCAAGCTCTGGTGTTTTTAAACCTGTGCTTATCAAGAATATAAAGCAGAAATTATTCAAGATCTTTTTAGCTGGGCCCAGACTCTGTTCTTCAAAGCACCCTGTCAACATCCTGAAGAGTCAGACAAGTCAGACCCAGGCACTGCCAGATCCATTGGCTGATAATACTGACGCCAGGAGAAAAGGGTCAAATACATGTTGTTTGACCTTTATCCCAGTGGGGATTAAATTGATTCTAATTAATAGACTTGGGAATAGATGGGTACCTTGGCAGAGTTTGTAATTAATTTAAATTGTTCATCCCATTATCTTAGCCATAAACTATGCATAATTACCATGAGATTTTGTGGACAGCCACCCTTATGTTGCCACCTTCTTAATTACAATTTACTGACTGCAGTGCTGCAGAGCTTATTTGTTTTGATTAACATGGGGATTTCTGTTGTCTTACACTGCCTGAGCAAATGTGCCAGTGCTCTGGCAATCAAATCATATATGAAAGCACAAATGCAGCTCTGCTGAATCCCTTGTGCTTTAGGTGTGTGCCTGTGAGGTAAACCTGGCTCTCAGTGTGTAATCAGTGACAGTTCTACCTCTGAGTACACTTAAACATGAAATTATGCATATTTTGAGGTGGTATAAAAACGATGCCTGCAAAGATTCTGGCTGTGATTATCCTGTAGTATGACATAGTTTTAGCCACAGATTAGAGTCTGTGTAAAGGTGGGGTGGCAGTTGGTGTGACCTGGCTAATAATCTATTTCTTCCCTTATCTCAGTGAAAGAGCCATTTGCAATAGTAAATGGAGTTAAACTTGACTTCTCATTCAGTCATTGTCCCTTCTCTGGGGCAGCACAGGTGTATCCATGGGTGCTGTTTGTCTTTTTGGTAGGTCCTCTATCCCAGTAAGTCCTGGACTAGAACCCTGCTATCAAAACTTCTGTGAGTGCTGGCCTGTATCAGAAAGTCAAACTTCAGGCACTGAAGATCTTTCTTCAGTGTTTCTTAGAATCTTCACTGAGGAGCAAATGTTGCCTTTATGGCCAGGCCTACATTAAGAAGTCAGGAGTCACCACTCAAACAACCTTGATCTTTTATATGCTTATACTTGAAGTTTGTTCTATTTGCCCTTTGAATCTCCAGGTACACCCAAGATTTTCTTCGTGTCTGAGGAGCTGACAAACTTGCACCACTTTACCTGAAAGCAGAAATTCTTAGGTAATCTTATTACTGGACCTCAAGAGAAAACTCAAATATACCATGTCTAAATCATGGGATTGAGGAGTGTTGCTGTAAAGGCACTGAGCAATTCTTCTTTCCATGCCCTTCAACAGACTGGATCAGCAATAGCAGTGGGCAGTCAGATATTTTCTAAATGAACACTAAATCAGTGTTTGTCTTCAATCTCTCATTTCAGTCTCCTTGCTGGCAGTAAACACAGACAGCTTGTCTCTGATCAGCATTTCCCTGGGCGAAGCTTGGTGGAGAGGGAATGGAAAATCCTGACATCCCCTTTCAGCAGCTTGGTTTGATGTTGCCTACAACCTCAAATTCCCTGTACCCAACTCCTAAAAAACCTTCCCAGTGAGGACAAATTCAGCTTACTGCCTTAAGGAGACGAGGTCGTGCTTCCAAGTGGGATATTAAAGACATCCAGCTGATACAAGTGCTTCTTTCCCAAATGGTAACAGTTCAGGGCTGGCTCTGGCCACAGTGAGCTGTCAGGAATTATGTCAGAACATTTCCAAGGCCCTTGGGAAGCACAGGAGTCCTGCGTCGCTGAACCAAGCTGTTTGATTTTGGGTTTGGGATGTGCTGGTTGTGCAATGCTGTAGCTTTCTGCTGCTTGTTATTGGATTGTAACCCAGGCCCCTCAGAGACCACTGTCCGTGCTGTGTTTATATTTGATGTGCTTAGGGAAGTAGGTTTGTCTCTTCAAAAGCAAAGCCTTTAGCTATCCAAAGGGGTTCCAGGGTTTATTTCCCTGGATGATGATGTGCAACTGTGGCAGATTGCTCTGTGACACTTTTTCTGCTGAAAGGAGGGGGATGTGTGTGTGCACACATGTGTGGGAAAGAGATCTGGCACCTTGCGTGTCCTTCCGAGCCCAGAGTTCAGCACTGGGTCAGCCAGCTCCTCTTGACATCACTGCACTTGTTTACAGCTCTCACTGAGCTTTCCTGATGCCTTTGACCACTGACACTGTCTCATCTTAGTCCAGCATTTGTGCAAAATCAGAAATTTAGAAGAGCATCTTACATCTATAAAGGGAATTTAGTTTCTCTTCCTCACTGACTTGAAAGGGACAATAAGATAAAAAATTCTTAACCACTGAAAATAAATTACGTTTATAAAATGAATTCTGCAAAATTATAAACTACACAATTTCAGGTTGTTGTTGAAATTGTAAACGCACTAAATAATCAGAATGCTGGTTATAGACTGAAAAAAGATCCATCTCAGAGGGAGTTGATATATTTGAGATGAAGTCAGAATGGCTTCTTTAGCCACTGGAATCAGTAAAAACAGTTAAAACACTTTTGGTTTGCATTTGAGTCTCAGGTTTAGGCCAAGTGGTGTTACTTGTTTCAGGATCCAGGTTTCTAAGTGCAATTCCAACACTGCCAATCCATCCCAGATCTCCCACTGCTGCACGTGGGGGTTGTTGTCCTTCAGGCCATTACTTCAGTTGGGTTTGTCACTTAAATATAAGTGGAAGCAAAGATTGTTCTACAGTGAATGTGAGTCGACCAAAAATAGGCCTGTTTTTTAGGGCTAAATTTCACACACTTTCTTGGAGCAGTTTCCAGATCCCCAGTGCTCTGAAGCTGCTGGTAGGGAGGGAACCCTTCAGGCAAAGAGCTGTTCTTGTGACTGCCTTTGAACACACCAAGAATTCTTGTGCCTCAGTATTCTATTTCTGCCCCTCAGCTAAATCTCAGTTACTGGCCAGGTTACTTTATGTAGTTTATTTTATTGTAAAGTCAGGTTTGTCTCATGTTCTGTGGTAATTGATTTGATGTTCACATTGAAGTGAATTAACTTCATTTTGCATTGCAGTGGCCTGAAAAACATGCAGTCACCTCCAAAGGATGGTAACTTCCAGGCAGCTGTAAGTTAGGGATATGCTAAAGCTGGGTTTGTGACTGCCTGACCAGCCCCTCGTGTTTGAATAACTACCATTGTGGCAGAATCTGCTTAGAATTGCTTTGATCATTTCAGGATAAAAGTAATGAACATGTATATAACTTTTGGTTGGACATTTAGATACCATTTCATTTAACCAGAGCTGTGCTGTTTTTCACATTTTTTGTAAGCAGGGCAGCTACTTTATACAGTTTTTTCTCAATACACTGTTAAGATAATCAGTGAAAGACCCTTTTTAAGGCATGCTGCACCCCTGGGGGTGTGTGTGCTCTGGGAGCTTACAGTCCTCTGATTCCCATCCTCCTTCTTTGACTTAATAGACTGAGAGAGTTAAATATGTCCTGAAAACTGCCATTTGTACAACACATGAATAGATTTTAGAGATTCTGCCCTGTTGCATAGCAACAGCCACCATTAAAAAATAACATTTTGAAAAGCACATGAAAAGATAGGCAACCAGCTAAGCATTTCAATATTGAAGCTTTCTTCTAAGCAGTGCCCTTTATTTCTTCAACTGAAATTCTTTTAAGAGAGGCACCTTTTGACAGCTTTTATATGTTTGAAAATGGTAGCAGCTCTGTTTTTCTGGAGGCAAAGAAAGGCTCGTAGGGGAGCTTGTGTGGAGCAGTTGCTGGTGTTCAGTTTATACACAAATTTAAGACAGGCTATTTTAACTCCATTACTTCTCCAGTAGCCTCACGGGAGAAGTTATTTTTTCAGTCAAGAGCTGCATCCTATTATGCACATGGACGATCTGGAGCATATTTTAGCCCTTTCTGGAGGGCAGTTTATAATGACAGCATTTGGGAACATTATTCACCCTTAGGTCTCCTTCGCTTTTTTCGTTTCAAACCTTCTCCCAGCTTAACAAATTCCCTAGTTTTTCTTCTCAGTGATGTTTTGAGTATAGCATATAATTGATCAATCTGTATTTTTTATTTTCCTAGAGCTTGTAGAGGATTTTTTATATATTCCCCAAAATCAGTGAGGTGCTGGTGAATTGCTCATCATGATTTAGCTTAGAGCAAAACGGAAGGTGTTCTGAATTAAAGCTGACAATTCTTTAAGCTGGTAACACAGCATAGCTGATGCTTTTATAAGCTGTGCAGGGTCTGGCCTAGAAGTCAGTGCTGTCTCTGGGGGGATGCAGTGCCCAGCCCTCTCCACTGGAAGTTAAAACCACACAGCATTTCAAGGTGAGGCTGCTCTGCTACAGAATTCATCTCAGAAATGGAAAGGCAAACTCTAAAGAAGAATCCACTTCGACTGGCACCCAGTTTGTAGCTCTTTAATTCTTCTTTTTCCATACATTTATATTGTCAGGCTTTTCCATTTTGTTAGTTAAGAAGTAGCAGACTTTTCAGTTAATCGTTGGTTGAAGAGGCAATTTGTGGGCAATTTTGCCCAGTCAGGTGAAATAATACTGTATTGGAGCCACTTTTTAATTCCACATGTCCCTTTCTCCTAACATTACCCTGTAATCTAAACTGTTGGATGTTTTTAGCTTTCAAAAAACAGTTACTGTTCAGTGTAGACGTAACTTTGTCTTGTAGTAAATGTTTAACTCTGTTACATGAGCATTTAACCTGCCACATGTTCAGAATTCTTTACCTGGAGAGTTATATGCAATAAGTAGAAATAATAGTGCAGCATTTTGGAAGGAAAATGTGCACACAGCAAACCCTCAGTGATGCTGAAATGTCCTGTCGGACCACGGCAGCAATTTCTTTTTCCCCTTTGAAATGTTATTTACTGACTTTCTATCCTTTCATCCTGTCTGCTGCGCTTGCAGGACAAAAGGGCTTTCTGCACCTGCATATTTACCCTCCCCACAATTTCCTGAGATCTCTGTGGACATTTTTACAGGAATCTGGATTATAGGGATGCATTGCCAAGCAAACGGAGGCGGCAGCAGCACACTAGTTATTTTTGCAGGGTGGAGTATTATATTTCTATTGGTGGATGCCTCCAAAGCCTTACCTCAAATACAGAACTTTTCTAACATTACCCCTCTCCCCACCCCCAGATACGCCACTTCTTCCTGCTCTGCAGCCAGAGAATTTTACTGCGGGATATTTCTGTGTGTGCTTTGGATCCCTGGAGCAGGGGCCGCTTCTCACACGTGGTGTGGCAAGACATTCACCATTAAAACTCTGTCCTTTCTTCCCCCACAGATGCTTCCAGGGACCTTTGCAGGGTGACAGCTTGTGGCCACTTGGTGCTTTTTGTTAGAACGTGCACTCGGTTTGACCCTGTCCCAGCGTTAATGGGATTGTAAAGGCTGACTCCTGCCTGACCTCTCCTTGCAAACAACCCTCACCCTTCCCCTTCCTCCACTGCTCCGAAGAGTCGCTCCCGAGGCAGTCTGGAGTCGCAGTTCATGCTGCAGACGAAAGCTATTGGAAAAAACACTGGAAAAAAAGAGTCAGCATGGGGCCACCTGTCCTTAAATAGTCCTGCCCGTGAGAACAGTGGGCATTTGTTCTCTTCTTTAGGGGGAGCTGGTCTTAAATGCCTGTGTGCAGGCAGAAAATCACACGTTTTCTTTCCAAGGAAGGCCCCTGTTGAATAGCAGGCAGGTGTTGACATACTCCACTGTGACTTTTTAGGTGCTGTTTGGTTTCTTTCAGAGGAAAAAAGGTGTGGTTGGGGTACAGCTGGAATTGAATGTTGTTTAGGTGAATAATGTTAATCCCATTGAGTGCTAAGTCAACACATAAAGTAATAAAAGTTCTGACTCGAAAGACTAAAAGGACTGGAATTCACTCTTTTAGTCTCCTTCTGAAGTCTTTTTAGCCCTAACTTTAACCTCATTACTGTGTGTTACTCCTGGCCTTAACTCAAACCAGTTTATAATAAAGTCTGTGGTTTGTGTTTACCAGGGTGGCAGGATTAAATTTAAATTCAATTCTTACAGGCTTTACAACTTCTAAAGAGTAATCTAGAAAAGCTTGTGAGTAAGAGAGATAGATAGTCGTACTCTCTTGGTTCTCCAGGTTAACGTGCAACCTTTCTCATACCTGTCCCTTGCAGCTTTGATATTCACTGTGGGAACTGAGAAAAATTGCCACTGGCCTGCTTTGTTTGCTTACCTTTACAGAAGTGTCACTAAGGGGCTGGGTTAAGTATTTTGACCTACTTCAGGCATCACAAGGTTCTTTTTTTCCTTTCTAAAGCAAAGGTTGGCTTTTCACACTGCAGGGCCACACCTTTCCTTCTTCCAGTAATCTGCCTTTAGCTGCCTCTCCCAGGGAGAACTCCTGAAAGAACTTGTCTGCCATTGCCTGGGGCCAAGAGAGGGGAAGGGGTGGAGGAGAAAACCCTTGTGCCATTGACAGGCAAAAGACATGGAACTTTTGAGGCTGTGGGATTTAGCCTCCCTTTCTCACGATATGCACAACTCTGCCAGGATTATGGGACACACTGGAATGCATTTTTTCGGAGGACAGACTGTGAGTTAGTACTACCAGGCTTTGTAAATATAGGGGGATAAGACTGGCATACTTCAGTGGATTATCTACACTTTGTACTTCCTAAAAGTATGCAGGAACTCGGAGTGTTGGGCGCAGAAAGGCTTTCTGTGCTTGAACAAAGGTCTGTGCAATTACAGATACCAGCTCACACAGAGCAACTTTTGTTCCACTGGACTAGAAAGGAGGTTGAAAAGGGGAATGAAATGTGTTGACCTACCAACCACTTCCTATCTCTGCTGATCTGGGGCTGGGAGTGGTGGTTGATTTGTGGAGGCAGCAATAATGAGATCAGGCAGGAAGGGCATTCGTGCCTCTCTGCAACACTTTAATCTTTCAGTGTCTTCAGATTATATCAGAAAATTGCTTCATGAATCGTAAAATGGAGAAACTTTCGGAATGGAAGTTATATCTGCTAATCACGACTCACCTTGGGTTGTAAAAGACCAAGAGTGAACAGTTCTTTACTCAAATACAACCCAGATAACCCAAGGGGAGTGGCTGGAAATAGCAGATGTTCGGTCTCAGAAGTGCATTTGTGGTGGGACACCTTTCCACTACTGCTCCAGCTCACTGCAGGCAGAAATTCTACCACAGTGGGTTTGCTGAAGATACAGTGCCAAAATAATTGGTGATGCAAAAGCACAACATTCCTTTGCTGCTGTCCTTGAATTGTGCTAGGAATAAAATTGGACCAAACAAGTTAACTGGCCTTGTAAATGGTGTACAGTTAGCTCCAACCTTGTGTCCTGCACCAGTAATGTCCTTCAGTCTCTGGAAGCATTGATCACGTGTTTATATTGTGCTTGATAGCAGCTTCAGTCTAGGCCAGTTTATATAAATTAGTGGCTTTATCTGATTTTGCAGTGGTCAGAAGCATAACTCTTCCTGTGTTATGGTGAAAGTCAGGCTTTGGCCCTGCAGTCGGGACTGGGGCTTTTGGCACGAAGCCAGTGCAGGTCTCTGCTAGGCAGCCTTGCCTCAGTCCAACAGCAGCAGAACCCTTCCTCTGACTCCCCTCCGACCTCGGGGCAGGCCTCATTAGCAGATTAAATCCAGAGTTAAACGAGTCCTCTGGGAGCAGAGAATGCAGTGCCTGCCCCTCCAGCTGAAAGGATTTTCCTAAGGTCAGATAAGGAGTTCTGTGACTCCAGATCCACAGATAAGGTTTGTTTTGCAAAAATCCATTAATAAATCCTGGGAAAATCTGCACCAAGTGTGATGTCACAGCCCTTGCCTACTTTGAAGTTCATCAAGGGGAGGAGGGCACGCAGAGTTCCTGCATCATCATAAATCTCTTCTTCCCCGTGCCCAGTGGCAGGATCCTGCCCTGCAGCCTCCGGCAGCCTGGAGTGTCAGGGATGGCTTTCCCTTTCCACCTGCCTCCCTGGCCGCTGCCAGCCCGGGGTCACCCCGAGGTAAGCGTGGGCAGGAAGCCTTGGAGCGGGATTATCCACCTCCCCAGGCTCCTGCCCTCGCCAATTTTCTGGTCAGTAACTCTGTGAAAGGAGAGCGTGTCTGCTGCGGCAGGGACAGGCAGGCAGGGAAGGATCGCGACAGATGAAGGAGGGGAAGAAATGAGGGCTGGATTCTTTCCAGGACGGAAAACTGTCTGTCCAAGAATTTATCCAAAATGCAAATTAAATATTCCTCTGTCCACCACTAAGTTACGGTGAATGGGTGGCTGTGCAGCATCCTGACAGGCTGGGAAATCAGGAACACAGTGTCTCTCTTTATTCCTTTGCATTTTCCTCTGTCCAGACAGGAACTTCTGTGTCTGTTGGAGTCATTCTCAGCCTCCAGTTGGGACACATGTACTGCCAATTTAGACTTAGAAAGGAGAGAGGAGACAGACCAGACTCTGAACCCCACGTCTACATTTGGAAAACCATGCTTCCTAATAAAATGGACCATTTCCTAAACCACAGGTCTGGGCTCCTCATGAATGCAGAGCCCTCCAATCCCAGCTGGGGCAGGATGAAGTGACAGGATGCCTTTCTTGATATTGACTGAGCAAAGACTAATATTCCTGTATCCCTAGGGTTGCATCCCAGAGGAAGTGAAGAGCCAAGCGTTTGGGTAACTGGAGCTCATGGGGCAGCAGCAAACAGCCCCAGGCCCACAGTGGCCCATCAGGTCAACAGGGAGCAGCAGGGTTTGATCAGGAGCATTGAGAACGTGGATGGTCATCCCTAATGGCGTATTTTACAGAAGAGGGTGAATTCAGGAAGGCAGAGAACTGAGGAGTTTGTAGAAAATCTCAGGAGGCAATAGGAGAGTAAGGACCTAGAAAACATCAGAAGCATCCGAAAACTGCTGTATTGCCTGTGCAGAAAGACTGGACCGAGTCCTCTGTAAAGGTGTTGAGGAGCAACAGAAGCCTCAACTGTGAGACAAATGCAGCAACTCCAGTCTTGTCTCACTGTAAGATCTGATGTCCTGGGAGGCTGGAGGGAAGCCTGTGTCAATTCAATCTGGCCAGATGTAAGAGAGAAATTGAAAGTCTCGTATGCTCTCATAGGAGCAGTCAAGCTTGAATTTGAACCAAAAGCACATTGTATTGAGTTCTGAGTTTTATCCATCTGTAAAAAGTAGCAGAAATGACAGCAGGAGCCCTCATTTCCCACTGGGTCATCGGGGACCTCTCACAAAAGAACGGTCTTTTATTTACTGCCTTTCTCTTACACAGGCTGAAGCCTTCACCTGAGTGTGGACAGTATCGAAGACACAAAAACTTCTAATGGAAAAAAGTCAGTGCTGAAATTAATGTTGTCAGCAGGATAAGCAGCAAATTCCGTCTTCCCCAGATGGCCCAGATTTTAACGGGGTCATCTTGGAAGATTTGCTTGTAGGATATTAAAGGTCCCAATGAAACCGTTGGGGCATAAAAAATATCCAAGAGTTGCATCACAGACAGATGTTCCTTTGACAGGTCGTCCTTTGCTTAACTATTCTTCCATGTATATTTCCTGACATTCAATGCATCAGTGGCAGCTCCTGGGAATAGGAGGCTGTGTGGATGTTTGAAACAGATTGAAGTGGAGAGTGAGGGATCTACTTTTTATTTAGCAATAGCACTGTGAAGCACTGGAGTATTGGATATGTGAGGGCAGTCTCTTGCCTTACGCTCTCCTCATCTGACACCTAATTCCTCTTTCTCTCCTCTTCCCATCCTACCTTCCATCACTCTCCAACAAGTCACTTCATTTTTTAGTGTGTGCGTTGACTAATCCAGCACTGCAAAGAGGGTGAAGTTCACCCTGATGCAGAACTCTGTGGGCATCAAACTCGAGGTTTGCAGTTGACATTTTGTAGTGGTTTTTTCCTCCCCTTTCCACAGAGATGTGGGTTGTGAAAGGGAGAGCAAGTGTGCATGTGCTCACAGCTGAACAGTATTTTGTAAATATTTCCTGAGAGCTTGTGAAATTTCTCACATGTTCTTGATTTCCCTTCAAGTCTGCAGTGTACACATGAAAAATATCCCTCGGTCTAGCCCTGGGATCAGAAGTGAGTAAATAGCCATCAGTTTTACAAGCTTTGAGGAGATGCCAAGCCCTGATGGCCAAGGGTGATACACTGAGACGTTGGAAGCCAGGCCAGTGCACAAGCTGCAGTTTCAGCCATATGCTTTCTTACAGTTTTAAAGTCTGATCACAGCTTTTTCCTTGAAAATTACTTCCCCTGAGATAAGATTTCCCATGAAATGGCTCTGGCATATTTATACATGGTCTGAAGTTTCTGGTTAACCAGATTCGTTAGTGCTCTGGAGAATTTGAGGATATAAATCTTATCAGTCTGGGTGTGTTTGTGTTCACAGATGTGCCGATGACTTAGAAATGGGATTAATTGTGAATGTAACTTGTTTAGGAAATGGCTGAGGACTTGGGTACTTCTGCATTTTAACCTTGCTTGGGCACACTCAAGAGCTCTTTGACGCTGCCAGAGATCATAGGCTCAATACACAGTGGTGTGAGAAGGAACTATAATCACACCTGCTTGGAAATAGCACCACAATTTTGCATTTTCAATGTGGCAACCATTTCTTCTTTCTCTTTTGGATCTTGCTCTTGGAGTCACAGAGCAATCAGCTGATTGCAGTCACGTGCTCCATTCAGTAATTTATATTTTGCAGAAAGTGACTCACTATTTATAACATGATGAGTGCTGAGAAGACTTGGTTGAAGAGCAAAAAGGATAGATCAATTCATTCATAGGTGTCTTAGGTAACAGAGATGAAATTATATTCCTTCCAGTAGCCTTCAAAAAATAGAAAATAAGGTTGTGTACTCAGATAAAGATATGGTAGTTAAATCTGTGTAGCTGCAGATTAATGTTTGAAGGACAGTTCTGGAAACCCCATCTCATACTTGAGACTGATGTTTTTGTCTCAGTAGGAAGAATTGTACTGGACAAAGCCCCATGATGAACCTGGTGACTTTTCAAGTTTTTTCTGTTTCTCACTGATGGTGTAGAAATGCAGATAGGGTTGGCTGGTTATGTCTCATTGTAAATCAAATCCATGCTCCATTATTTGATGTTTGTTCCATGAATATTCCGAGTTTTCTTTGTACAAGAAGCAGTGTTTAATTTTTGCTGTGTTAAAAGGGAGTGGCAAGTGAAGTCCTGCATATATGAGCTGCAAAATAAATTCATGCTTGAAATTTCTCACTTTAAAAGTCTGTAGTAGGATGAACACTTGTTTGAAATGCACCTGAGACACCAGCCTGCAATCAGCATTGCAGGTAATTACGTATGCTAGGCTGAAAAAATACATTTTACTGCAGAGCAGATTTTATCTCCAAACATAAAACAAGAAGTAGAGGACACACCAGATATTCAGGAAGGTTATGGTTTTAGCATAAATTTATCTTTTTGTACGTGTGTATAGCAAAAACAGAGAGTGATTGGAAATTCCATGATACAGAAAATTTCCAAGCCTTCCATTTACCGGTTATATTATGCTTAAGAGCTGATTTTTTTGTTTTAGTTTGTGTTGCTTGTAAAGAATCCGTAAACAGAGGATCAGCAGCGGGACACGGGTCCCACTTGATACTCCCCAAGTAACACAAAATCATTGCTTGTCTTAAATGAAGCAAAACAACAGCACTGGCAGTGAAAACACGTCAGAGATTTCCATTGCACTGTTGAAGTCAGGAGCATGTTTTAATTATTTTAGATACGAAACAGAAGCAGCTGGACTCTAACAAAAGTTTCTCGCTGCAGATCATCCTGTGGGGTCGGACTGAGAAATGCCTGAAGGAGACCACGGAGGAGATCAGGATGATGGGCACAGAGTGCCACTACTTCATCTGTGACGTCGGGAATCGGGAGGAAGTCTATCGGCAAGCCAAGGCCGTGCGGGAAAAGGTCTGGGAGAACACCGGTCGTGAAGGGGCTGAGGGAGCTGGGGGGGCTCACTCTGAAGAAAAGGAGGCTCAGGGGGAACCTTCTGGGTCTCCACAACTCCCTGACAGGAGGGGGCAGCCAGTGGGGGTCAGGCTCAGCTCCCAGGGAACAGGGACAGGATGAGAGGAAACGGCCTCAAGTTGCACCAAGGGAGGTTTAGATTGAATATTAGTGAAAACATTTTCATGGAAAGGCTTGTAAAGCATCAGAACAGGCTGCCCAGGGCAGTAGTGGAGGCACCATCCCTGGAAGTGTTGAAAAGCCATGTGGATGTGGCACCTGGAGATGTGGGTTAGTGCTGAACACAGTGGTGCAGCCAGGTTGATGGTTGGACTTGATGATCTCAAAGATCTTTTCCAACCTTAACAATTCTGTGGTTCTGTGATTCAGTATTTGATGAGAAAAAAAATATATATTGGGGAAAAAAAGAAGGGTGACCATGCAGATAACATTGGACAAAGTCCAGCTACCTGTGTGAGGTGATCCAAAGGACTGCAGGCCCATAGGCAAGAATGTCAAAAGCTATGAAAATAACAACATTTTTGGGCAATAATGGCTATTCAGCTGTAAAGGTAACTGCTGATTTGTGAGGAGAGATATCGTTTGTCCCAGGTAAATTGTGGTTTTTTGCAGGTGGGTGACATCACCATCCTGGTGAACAATGCTGCAGTGGTCCATGGGAAGAGCCTGATGGACAGCGACGATGATGCACTGCTCAAATCCCAGCACATAAACACCCTGGGACAGTTCTGGGTGAGATGAGCTCTTGTGTCCCACATAGTCAGAGTTGGGAAGCAGAGTGGCAGATTACAGCCAGAAGGTCTTTCTAAGGGATGCTTGGTAAAACCAGTGTGTCCTGAAAACAAGACAGAAAAAACATTAGGGCAAAGGCCAGGGGAAAAAGGTCAAAAATAAATATAATTTTTTAAAGTAATACTCAATATTTGATGCTCTTTACTCCCCTTCTGTGATTTCCAGTAAAACAATTGATGTCTTTGTCAAAGGCTGAGCTCACAGAGGAGTTTCCTGTATGGTGAAGGGAACATCAGAGGAGTGTGGGACTGCATTGCTCAGGGAAGGGAGCTGTGAAGCTCAGTCCATTTTGAATTGGACAATAGAAATAAAAAAAGAGCTTCTTGTGATTTCATCACTTTGTTGAAGACTTTATCCCATACAAGTTCTTCAGCACAGAAGGCACTCTATTCATGGCCTTTATCTGGGGGTACTGCT
The DNA here is from genome assembly GCA_013397795.1 of Orthonyx spaldingii. Taxonomy (NCBI): domain Eukaryota; kingdom Metazoa; phylum Chordata; class Aves; order Passeriformes; family Orthonychidae; genus Orthonyx; species Orthonyx spaldingii. The sequence continues at coordinate 68,840 of VZTJ01000908.1, forward strand.
TATATATGTGCTAGGAAAGACTTTTATTGTGTTTCTGCACAAACTCTGCCTGCCTAGACTCTCATAAAGTAACAAAGCAACAAGGTCCTCTGCCACTCCTTTCCTGACATAATGAACAAGACACTTGGGCTTGTTGTGTCTGTGTCACCTGATTTTTTTCAGTCACTGCTGTTTTTGTTGTGTCACTAGTGAGCAAATCTTTTTTTTTTTTCTTTTCTTCTTTTACCTCTGTTATTCTTCAGACCACCAAAGCCTTCCTGCCAAGGATGCTGGAGCTGCAGAATGGGCACATTGTTTGCCTGAACTCTGTCCTGGCCTTGTCAGCCATCCCTGGTGCCATTGACTATTGCACCTCCAAAGCCTCATCCTTTGCTTTCATGGAGAGCCTGACCCTGGGACTGCTGGACTGTCCTGGAGTGAATGCCACCACAGTGCTGCCCTTCCACACCAGCACAGAGATGTTCCAGGGCATGAGAATCAGGTCAGTCCAGGGGAGCTAGAATAAAGCATCTCATTTTAAATGAATCATCAGAATACACTCCTAATTAATGCTTCATTTAGTTAAGAGAATTTGATGTCTCATTTGGCTTCCTGGGAACAGAGGGTCACTCTAGGCCACCTGGGACCCACCAGACTGGTTCCCTGAGTGTGCTGGGATATTCCTGCAGCCTGTTCTGGGGGAGACATTGACACAGAGAGAGCTGGAAGCTGTTTTTCCCTGCATGTATTGAAGCCATACCAGAGAGGGAGGGGATGGAATCTGCAATCGAGGTCATGCAAAAGGACCAGTCTACAAATTACTTGAGAATTAACAGTACAAGTTCCTTCTTTATTCACTGGAATACTTAATCCTTTCCCACTGAAAGGAATGACAGGCACTTACTGAAGTGAGACTATCAATACCTCCTTTTTACCCCTGTCCAAGAGAACAAGTGATGGCTGTCCAAATTAATCTTTTACAATGGTTAAAATAACCTGTTATACATATTGTGCTCTCTTAGTCAAGAAAATCTGCAGTGTCAAGCTATTGCAGGAGCTGGGAAAAGCCTTATGTTTGGTATTTAAAGCAATGGAGGAAAATATTTGTCTTTCACCTGTCAAGGATTTGAATCAAGCAAAGAGGAACAGAGAATAAAAGGAAAAACGCCAGCACTGAACAGACAGCATTTGGTATTGGTTTGCATTCAAATTAAGAAAAGCCTTGAATCAGGGCTCTGATTACACTCTGCCACTTCTCCCTGAAGGCACCAACATGTACAATCTTAACTGTTTAGCTAACCCAGTAGTACTGGTTGGAACTGGGCTTCCTCCTTTTGGGCTTTTTGGCTGGAACTGGAATTTTCTGCCTCTTAGAGGCATTGCCAGTCCTGGGCATGTTTGAAGGCTGGTAACCAGCAATAACTTAGAGTAACAGGACTTGGACAGTGATACCTTAAAGAAGGAGCTTGGTTCACATGTAATTATTCTATTTTTACTTTCTTTATTCAGGTTCCCCAGTCTTTTTCCTCCTCTCAAGCCAGAGACAGTGGCGAGGAGGACAGTAGAAGCTGTTCAGATGAATCAAGCCTTCCTGCTCCTTCCATGGACAATGCATGTTCTTGTCATCCTCAAAAGGTGAGTGTTTCCTTTGCCCATCAATAGCCTGGCCATGCAGGGAAGGTTGGCTCTGTGTCTGTTCCCTGAGGCAAAGCTCAGGCTGACCAGAACTGCTCACTCATCCCTTCCCTTGGAAGACACTCATGGAAGCAGAAGGGAGATTCTTTCTGAGACTCCCTTTGGAGATGTTTTCTCTTTCTATAACCCCTTAATGAAGCCAGTTTCATTCAAAATTTGGATTCCTGAGGTGTAAACTGGATTTTTGTCTAGGGAATTTTTTAATAATTAACTCCTGCAGGTAGTTGATTGGGATTTATTAAGTCACTTGTTGGACTCCAGGCTTTTTATTGTGCAGGATTTCTGAACCATAAGGCCTGGACATCCCAGCTGCATTTAGAGAGCATTGCCTGTGTTACAGCAGTGAAACTATTAAATCAATGTTTTTGTGTATGATTAGGACAGAAATTTTAAGGTCCCTAAGGAAAAAAATCATAACTTCATATGCCAGAACAACCAAAGAGGAAGGACATTCACCATTGTGTTTCCATGACAGTTTGCACTAAAGCCTTTGGAAAAGCTGCTGCAGTCAGGAACTGAAACAAGGCCATGAGACTCCTGTGGAAAGTAATTTCAGTATTGCATTTCAAACAAGAAAAAATAATTCACAGAAAATGCTTTGCTCCGAATGTAAAATTTGGGGTAAAAGTTCCCAGAAATTCTTTCAACAAGAAAAAGGGCTGTTCCATTTCATTGTAAGAATTAATAGGTTATTTTCCACTACAGTAGCTGTCAGGAAATGAGGTCTCTATCCATACCTTAGAGTAAGGAGGCCACATGCCCTGCACAGCCAGATGGCAAGTTAACCAGAGAATTCAGGTTAGATTTGTGTGTATCAGACTATTTGGAAGGAATGAAACATAATGGCATCTTCCAAGTTACAGCTTTTACAGGATTTTTTAGATAAATATTTCTGTAGAGAAAGAGTGACTGGATGGAACTTTCTCCCTGTAGGCCTCCTCGGAGCAGGAAACTGATTTTGTTTGTGTCTCTCACTAGCTGACTAGTATGTAAATGCATATTTACACATCTCCCATTAGAACACATTGAGGGGTTTGTCTCATCTGTTCATTTTTTTTTTTTTTACTTCTACCCCAGCATTCTCCCCCAGGCAGCACTTGAAGAAATCCACAAGTTTTCTGGGAGCTACACCTGCATGAACACTTTTAAAGGACGAACATAGACCTGATGGCACAAGGACTGTTCTGCAGTGAGCCCAACACAAGCATGAAAATCCTACAGGACTGTGAATCAGCAAGTCTTGGCTTTCAGCCTGTTCATGTGACTTGTGCTGCTCTGAGGCAACACATTTCTTGCAGGTCATATCCATAGTAACATGACCTTTGCACAGGATTGAGTGAGTGGACTATGGACCCTTGGAAAGAAAAACAGAAAGTGTGAAATGTTTCTATGATGTTTAATTCTTTAGAGTTCAATTGTTAAATCTACTCATAGTTTTAAGATGTGATTTTTGTTTCTGAAGTGTCTGTGGGCTGTCTCAGTGGAGAGGCAGCACATCCCATCCCAAACACACTTTGTCCCCTCTCTCCAGAGGAACTGCCACTGGTTTCATTTCAGCTTTTCGAATGGGGAACTTTCAAATTACTTTGAAGAACTAAAAGTTATGGACATTTAATGGAAGCTTCCTTCCCTTTCTTCACTTTCCATCCCATGATGAAGCTGTTCCCAGCACATACTGGGGAAGGAGCAAACCATGAAGCAATGTTTTCTTTGCTAAAGGCCACCCAGGACTTCTCTTTCTGGGCCCAAAAAAGTTACTGTACTTCCCCCACGGAGGCTGGACAGGAAGGCTCAGGCAGCAGAGCTGAGAGTTTCAGTAGTGGAAGGTTCTTTCTGTCACTGAACTCATGTGAAATTGCCGTTCTGATTTTTTTGTTCATTTGTGATAAAACAGAAATATATTTTTAGTGTTAATCCCAGATTGCCACACATGGAGGCAGCTGCACATTGGGGATGAACTAAATCTAGAACTAAAACTAGAGCCTGCTTGTACAAACATACATCCACTGACATAATCCACATGCAGAGGAAACTCCATTGTATCAATCTGCACAGCGAAGTGGAATAATGCTCTAAAAATAGAAGAGACAGTATTGTGGTGCTCATGAGATGTGAAGTTTGGGAGCACATTTAGCAAAGACCTGATTAATGCATATTGAATTCATCTGGGAATAAACCCATTGTGCTTTAGGGACATTGAATCAGGCACTGATCAGCCAAAAGTGATAAATACACTTGGACTGAGGTGCCAGAAGCAGCTAGACATTATTTATTTTTATAATGAAATATTCTCTTTGACAGCCTAGGAAGGGCAGCACTGCATTCCTGTGCAAAATGCAGTGAGCAGCACATTGGAGCACTACTAACAGAGGAATTAATGGAATTGCAGTACAGGAAGTAGCAAGTCCAACTGGAGACACCTGAATGAAGTGCCTCAAGGATGGATGTGTGATTAAAGGAGTGAATTTAGGGCTCCTGACTCGAATTTCGAGCTTTTCCGTAGATGTCCTGTGTGGCCTGGGGCAAAATGAATCATCTGAAGGAGCACCCTGACCTGCAAAGCAGATATTTGTAGTGTTTCCCTACCTCAAAAGTTGCAAGCCTGACTACCTAAATGTCTGTTGAAAGCTCAGCAAATTCAAATGCAACACATTATAGAAAGGAAAAGCAGTATTTGTTCATAGACCAAGGGGTTCTATACAAAAATTTAGATGAGGAAAAAACCCAAATGTGAAAATATATCATCTCCTAAAAGACATCTGAGGTAGAGCAGCAAAGCTGTGAGCTGTGTTTGAAATACCCCTTTGGTTCTGCCATGTAGGATGGAGACCTGCTGCTGAGGTGCAGAGGTGTGAGTGTTAAAATCAGGCCTGGCCTTACTGCACACCTCTGGATTGCTCTCTTTGGAGCTCTCCAAGAGGAAGATGCTGCCAGAAGTGCCACTGGTGAAGTCCCTCTGCCTGGCTGGGTGTTTGGAGGGGCTCTCCTGCCTGGGTCAGTGCAGCACTGTGGCACCTCTGAACATGTTTCTTAAAATGCAGTTTTCCTTGGAATTCCTGGATGTCTGAGGCCCTCTGGAGAGGATGAAAAGAAACTTCAATCCCTGTGATTTTGAGGGCCACCCTAATAGATGCTTCCATCTTTGTTTTTTGTCAGTTTTTTTGAGAAGCCCAACTCACTGAAAAGTCAAGTGCCATGAGGGGAGAACCCTTCCAGGATGTGCCTGGAATACTGAAGGTTTATCAGGAGAGGTTTGGGAGAGGAAGGTATGATGATACCAACTTCTCTGATCCATTCCAGTTCCTCATTAACCCCAGCTGAGTGTGCCAGACTGCAAGAGCAAACAGCTGTGGTGAAAGAGCAGTGTCCCCCTGAAATTAAACCTTTGTGCTGAGATTCTACTTCTTGGTAACTTCCTAATGCAAAAGTGAGGTAAAAACACACACTGGAATCCCCATTCATCCCCAATTCCTGTCCTTTGGATGGATCTGCTCTTTTCCTGCACCACACAAAAGATGTTCCCTATCTCCACAGTTGTCTTACACACTAAGTGCTGTTGATTTCTTTCTGACGAATATAAACAAGTCAGAACATAGCTGAGACTCATCATCTCTCTCCTCTCATACACTGAATTCCCTCTCTCTTCCCCCAGGGTCCCGGAGCGGACAGCAGGTCAAATAGCAGTCACAGTGGGGGAGAGAGTTGCAGCAAACAGAAAATAATGAGGAAAACATTGACTTTGCTTTTCAGATAGCCAGGAGGAGTTGGGTAAGAGAGGTCCTTCCCTTGTGAGTGTTGCGAGACGGGACGGTCTCCATGCAGCTAGTGACTGCAAACGTGGATGGAGACACTGAGGACTTTTTTTTAATAGAAAGCTCCTCTGGAATGTCTGCTGAGGTCTGCTGGGACCTTCCCACATAAGGGCAGTGTTGGGTAATGCTGAAGTGCTGCAAATGTGGACAAGCTTTGTTGAAGCCTAAGGCCTTCTCCGAGGAATTTCCGCCCTTTGACTTATTTTAATGTTGGTTTTCCCCGCTCTCTCTGCTGCCTCCTGCTCTCCACTGCACAATTATTTTTTTCCTTCTGTTTTCCTATGTCATCACTGCACTTTTCTCTGCCACCATCTTGAAGCCAGATGTCATATGAGAGTCTGGAGTAAATCAAGACTGGGGTATCCATTTATTATCCTGCTGGAGGAATCCAGGTGAAGCTGCAGGAGCAGGTCACAGGAGTTTCATAGGAAATTGGTTTTACTTGCTCCAAGCTCTGAAGAAGTAAAAGAGTCCTCACTATGGCTCTTATCCAGGAGGTTGCTGCTGGTTTAAAATTTGAATGATAGAGAAACATGGGCTGATTTGGAACATGTTCCCCTGGCAAAAAGAGGCCCGGTTTAAATGGGAGGATTTTTCAGTTCCAGGTGGTTTCAGAGGCTGGTGTTTATACAAAGTGATTTTCAGAATTACCAAAGCAGGGCAGGGAGAGGAGGAGCCCTTCGTACAGGAATCTGATCCCACATGTTCAATATTTTGTTTTGTGGTTTTTGGTGAGAAAAAAATGCACCCTCATGCACCCTTGGTGAACTTTAAAAAGGTCGTTCCAGCCATGTCCCTGCCAGTGGCATGTTTTTAGCAGCATGACATAAAGGAGTGAGCCCTGAAAGTGGGAACTGTACCCTCCCCACTCACCCATTGTTCTATTGAGGTCAAAAAGCAATAGAGTCTGTCCCTCTAGTTCTTCTAGAACTGCACAGAAAGTGCCTGGGCAAGTGATTCTGATGTTTGCAAAGAGAAACTTGTTGTACTTTTATGTAATGTGTTAATTAGTGTGGGTGGGTATGATCAGATCTAGTCTTGCAAGCCTTTCCGACAACTCCCTGAACACTCCCACCTTCAGATATTAACAGATAGCACTTGCCAAAGCTCCTAAAAACCCAGTAACAGACTTAATGCAGGCAGAGCATAAGTGGGTGCATGTATTTCGAAGAGAACACATCTGCTTGTAGCAGACATTAATGTGGCCTAGTGCCTTCCTCGAGCTGAAATGCATCTGTTGAGAAAAGAATACAGGGTGACCCTTGGTTCATCTCTTTTGTTTCTATTTCTTCCCGTGGCTTTAATAAACTTAAACTTAACCTGGGTGACAGCCACTTTTTTGACAGCACTGGTTCCTAAGTTCGGGGTAAAGCAAGATTATGTCAAATGCAGTATTTTGCATTTTTCCCAACCACCAGCCCCGAGAACAAGAATATTCTGCACTGTTTGCAGCTCTCACCTCCCCGGCACTAAGATCCTGGCATGTTTGGAGTCTGAGCAAACCTGTCAGTCACCAGCAGCAGTTGCACTCTCTAGGGAACAGAATCCTCTTTGTCCCAGTGCTTGTCTGAAGGAGCTGTTGAGCCGTGAGTAGTGGCAGGCACAGATTCAGGGACGTAGAGAAAGACGAGGAAAAACAGAACTTCACCTGCTACCTGCAGCTCATTCCGTGTCCCGTGTTTCCTGTGGGAGGATGGCAATTCAGACACTTCTTGCCCCCTTTCCCACCTCTGTTCCACCGAGGTCCCCTCAGCACCTTTAGGGAGCCGAAGGTTCAGCACAAACACCTCTGTCTGTCCTCCCGAGGCGCTGCATCAGCAGGTGAGGAGTGGGAGAGAACCAGAGGCTGTTCTGGGGGCTGGGCTGCCCCAGCTTGAAGAGCTCAGGTGGAAGGCACAGGATACACCTTGAGCCATTGAAGGCAGCGAATCCCCTCTGTTCCTGTCATCTTTGCATTCAACATCACACCTCTTTTGTTCCTGTAAGGGATCCTGTGAGCAGAAACACACCCTGGCCCAGCCTGCCTGGACTGGGCTAAAGGAACAAATCTCTGAGACAATTTATATCTTCACACCTGCCCTAAGAGTCTGAGATTACTAGCTCCTTATGCTCACCTTTGCTATGGGCATTGTGACATATTAGCACAGGAAAAAAATTTAAGGCAAATGTGTGATGATTTTTTTCATTATATAATATATAATGAAATTATATAATCAGTCTAATGATTTCATTCATCATTGTACAATGATTTTTTTCTGCACAAAACCAGAACAATTCCTCCTTAAATGAGGGAAGAAAACACTGTAATTGGAACTGGAGAGCGACTGAGAAGTATATGAGAATGCAAAATAGAAGATAAGATGCAATCTTAGGGGGGGGTGTGATGGCCCTAAACAGAGGCAAGATGCCACCTTACATCCCTGAAGTTACATAATAACAGAGGCGTGTGATTTCCATCCAAATACAAAGTCTGTAAAGGAAGCCTGTTGTTGCTCCTGCTCATCCCAGTGGGTCACCATGCCCTAAAAACCAGTCCATTAATTTTGTATCTTGCTGGCTTGGAAACCCCAATATGTTGGTAACTGATGGCTGGCCCTTGTGTTTTTGAGGGAGGGAAAGCAGCCCAAACTTGTAGAAACAAGGAAGGGTCAGTTTGATTCCCTACTCACTTTTTCCAGCTGCGAGGGCCATCCATCATGCCTGGGTATTACAAGGACATGGGGTTCTCTGCCTTGTGTCAGTAACCATCCTGACCTGGTGCTACGAGGTAGATGTGGTTCCATTTCCTATTTTCTTCTTAAGAAAAAGCATTTTTTAAATATGTGTTTTGTTTATCTGAGTTAGTTGCCTCTGTATTCTCCAGACTTTTCACAGACAGGCATCCTAGGCATGAAATTTCCCTATCTATGTTAATCAAATGCTAATGAAAAGAATACAGAAGTGAAGTGTTCCCGTTGGATTCCCCAAGCAATGTGGAACTAACGGAGAGGATCACTGTTGGAAGATCAATGCCTTAAATTGAGCCTGCTGGCTTCTGTCTGAAAATGTCCCTGGCTTCCCAAATTGCCTTACTGCAGACCCCTGGGGCTTTTGGCACTGAGCTTGGTTTCCTGAGCAGGTCACTGTCACAGTGCATTAGTGCAGTAAAGGCTGCACGCACAAATTCTGAACACATGGGTTTAAACTTCTGGTCCCAGTCTGGAAAAACCCAGCTTAAAGAAGGAGGTGGCATCAGGCACAAACCCAAGCACTGAGGGAGGGCTCTGGTTGTCCAAAGGTGCCAGAGAGCTCAGAGCACAACTCCCACTCCTGCCTCAGATCTGACCCCTGACTGGACCCTTGGACCACCATGAGCAAACCCTGGGCTCTGAGAACATGAACTGAGACTTTCCTAAATATTTTTAGCATCAGACACTTTGGGGTGTAGCCACCAGCTGCCCTTGGGCATCACTGTTGATCTGATCAGAGTTCCCAGACGCTGGGCTGGCACAGGGCAGCTTTAACTCCATCTGTAAGGCAGGGAAGCAATTCCTTGCTGTCTTTTCCAGGAAAGTCACCTATTCTGCCTTTATGCAGAGAGGACTGAGGTAGGTGCAGGGTGATGGGGTTTCTGGAGTGTTTGGGCTACGTGAACGCTGCTGTCATATGGAACAAGAAAAAAAGGGCTCGTGTCAGAAGACTGTTAAGAGATAAATGGCAATAATGGAAAACAAGTGATGTCCAAACACACAATTCCTGTTCCCAGAGCCTGCTGGGAGTGCTGCTCCCTGCGGACATGGCACAGGGAAGCCACTTCACTCCACAGCCTTGCACCCCTTCCACTCTGCCTACCCCAGCAGCAGCAGAGCTGACAAGCTCATGGTCTCTGCTCTCTCACCTGTTAAATGTAGCAAAAGGTGCTTAAAAAAAAAAAAAATCCATCCATCAGAGAGCAAAGCAATTCTTTGGGTCAGTGTCAGCCTTAGAGAATGGAGGAGTCTCTCAGGTACCAGAAAAGGAGCCACAGCAGCTCCTACCTGATCTCTTGAGGTCTCAGGCCATGTCTCCCCTTGTTAATGGTAATAAATGTGGAGGAATATGTTTGACTCAATTCAGCCATAGGATTAAGGAGAATCACAGATCAGTCTGTGAGCTTTTGCTTGGCTCTCTCCTTCCCAGCAATAAAATACCTTGTGTTCTTCTCTGAACTCCCATCAGAGCTGCAAATTCATGGAGAGCACTTGTGGAGCCAGGCAATATTTCATTCCTGTTCTAAGGACTGTGCAAAAGACAGTGAAGAGAGAAACGAGCAAGCACTATCACATGTGCTTTGGTGGCTGAATAGTCTGTCACTTTCAATATTCTGATGTTTTTGACTATTCAGTAGAAGCACTCTGACATGTTTCTCAACTGTCTGCTATAGCCAAAAAACCTTCTTCACCCACATCAACTATTGGAATAATTTTGAACCCTAAACCACATTCAGTTTCTGTGTTGTCCTGTTGTTTTAGCTGAGGTTTAACAAGCATTGTTAATCAAATGATCAAATATAGCCTTGAGTGTCTTTAGAACTGGTCTGATGCTGATGCCGAAAAATAATTTTAAAAAACCCCAGTGTGGATGTCCTGTAGGAAAAGTTTCTATGTTTGTTAAACAGCACATAAATCATTTACAAACAACTCAGTTTAATCGTGAAATAGAATTCTCTGCTTCCATCATCCCAGGGATACAGCGTTGAGCCCCTGACCTCGTTCTGTTTCCTGACATGCAGAGTCAAAGCATCTTCATTCCAGTTTTAAAAATAAATTAGAGAATTGTAAGTTTTCTTATGTAAAAACTATTGCTTGGCTTTGAATTCAGGCAAGCACACACAGCTCTGACCCCACATCAATTATGAAAATAATTCTTTCAAACTGTGAAGCCCAGGATTTCGGAGCAGTGACACTTTCTGGCTGGAGATGCCACATTTCCTGTGAGGCAGCGTAGGAGGTAGAGTTGCAATCTTCAGTATTTCCCTTTAAAAATCTCTTCCCATTGTCAGTCAGAGTTGCCAGTGGCTCCTAAAGGCACAGAGCAGAGGAAGTTCCATTCCGTCTTTGCCCTGACCTGAGTTCACTGGAGAAGAGCTGCTTTTGAATGAGCCACAGGAGCCATGCTGAGTTTATTTTAGTTGGGTTTATATTAGGTTTGATTTCTGCTGATCCCTTCATTTTTCATCATTTCATCTGTCTCTTCCAGTTGTTCCCGCTGGAGAGGGCTGTGTTTGGAGAGTTCCTGAGCCAGAATGCTGTGCCTGCAGATTGTTCATCTCTGCGCCCTCCCCTCAGGCACTCCTCACCTGTGCCCTGTGCACACCTTCTTAGACATTAACTCTGCAAACTGCCCTAAATATCCCCGGATTTGTTTCTTTGAAGCATGAAGTGTAGCTAAACCCCAGAGAGCTGTTACTTCTGTTCATAACTGCACATTCTGTTTAACACCTACACGATCCGAATTTGAACTGGGAAGGACTGGGAGGGAGTGGGTGGCCGGAACCTCACTTTATGGTTAGAGGGGGAATCATAAGGTAAAAGTCATCTGTTGGAAAATAGAAATACGGTGCAAGCCCCAATACCCAGCACTGCTGACCTTGTCTGATGTCTTGTGATAATGTGCCACACACAAATAGTAAAAAGGATTATTCTCACAGTACTTCAGAATGTCCTTTTGCAGTCTGAGGTGCACATCCTCCAAGGCTGGATGAGCATCTTGCATTCCAGTGATCTTTATTACAGCACTGCTTGACACGGGCAATCCTTGCTGTAAAATCAGCCTGGTTTCTTTCAATGGATCATTTTTCCATAGACTTCTTGCAGATTTTCATTTATCAAGTACTTTATGCACATGATGGTTCTCAGGCAGTGATTTCCCTGCAAGCTCTTCACCGTAACTCCGGCTTTGAGTGCTCACCATTCATTAATGTGCAGTTTTCCTGTGGAACTGGCCATCCCAATCACGTGGTGGCTTTGCTTTCTCCTGGCTGGATGCCTTCCAATCCCACAGAAAGCTTTCTAGGGGCTCCAGTATGTCTGGTGATGACTGTGAGACGGCTTCTGGCAGCAGTGTTAATGCAAATGCATATTTGAGTGTGTTCTCATGACATATTTCCAATCCTGTGATCAAAAACGTGCCTGTAGACCTTTTGAAAGGAAAAAAACCCTAACTTGGGATGCTGTCAGAAGTGCATTTGACATTACTTACAGCAGAAATTTTTCACAGTTTGGTTTTGTTTCTTTCACTGGATTTGCCTCTCAGCCTCATCAGGGGAAAAATAATCTCACTGGAAATCCTGGAAAGCGTTCATTAAAATAAAAGTGACCTCCCAACATCAGGGCATGGCACATGAAGGGAATTTGGGATATGGTACATGATGGTATTTGTCCATTTTGGGATTTGTGCTGCACACTCACCCTTGGTTCATTTAAGAAAATAAAGTGGGCTAGAATTGTGCTGCAGCTGAAGTTGGGGAAGTAAGGAAATGCAGGAAAAGCACGGCCAGCACATTGTTTAACTCTCACCTGTGCCAGCCTGGCCCTGCCAGAGCAGTTCCATTTGTTACTGACACAGGAGGGGTGACACAGAAAATGGTTCAGCCTCACCTGGTGTCACACAGTGAGATAATTTGTGATTGTGCTGCTGGTACAACCCTTGGGGTCACCCAAAGGCCTTTGGTGGCAGCTGACACCGTGAGTTTCTGACCTGGCCAGGGCTGCCAAAATCCTGGTCACAAATCCCAACAAAATACAGTATTTGTTCATGTTCTGTTGTTTAATTACTTCAGTCTGTATGGACAACCCCCAGGGGCAAATCTCTAATCAGATTTTCACACTTGCCCTTGACCAGTTGGATTAGATTGCTGCTTCCTCTTAATGCCATAATTACAACATTTCCATGCCTTAAACCAAAACAAGCCATGGAAACCTGTGGCTGCTCCAGCCCAGGGATGTTCTGGGAGCAGGGAGAAGGTATCTGCTGTGCTGAATTGGCCTAGAAATCACACAGAGGCTCTGAGGGTTTAATCACAGCAATGTTTGCTCAGGGGCACTCACGATGGGCTCTTTTCTTGAAACTTTGAGCAAACGTAGCCTTTGTTTGCATTTTTCCTTGGGATTTGTTTACTGTTCATTTGTGCTGCACATGCTGTGAGAAATTAAGCCGTTATGTCCATATTTTTTTTCCCTTTCTCCTGCTTTCATTCCTTTCCCCCCCTCCCCTTCAAAATCCTTACAATTCCTTTCATTACTCGATGTTAACAGGACAAAAGAAATAAATACTTGAAAGAAGATACAAGCTGTGTTTCTGTTTGACTTTGGAGCTGCTGTGGTAACCAAATACCAGTCTGCAAGGTCAGGAGAAGAAAGAAAGAAAGAAGAAAACTGCCCAAAAGCTCAGACCACGGGCCTCGTTGGCTTTTGCCCAGCAATTTCCAGCCACATGCCCCGAGAGCTGAGCAGTCGCTCTGTAAATCTCCGAGTGTTTCATATAGTTTCCCTGTCATGTGGCCGTTAAGTTTTATAACCTTTATATTTCAAGGGAAACAATGAACGTGAATTCCTTCGAAATGCCCTAATAGATCCCACATGTGAGTGATCTTTCATATTTTGGTTGCTCTGTAGGTGCTGAACCCGCCTGTGGACAGTTGGTGTTGGCTGTGGCCCTTGGAGGTGCCTGGCCAAGGGACCAGCTCCTGCTGGTTCCACCAGCGCCGAGGGCACTGCCCAGCCCAACCAGGCACTGTCTAGCCAGCTGAGCCCCTGGGACTGCACAAGGCCCATGGGACATCCCACCCTGAGGGCAAGGACCCACCTTGGGTTTGTAAATGCTCACGGGAAGAGGAGAAGGAATGGAGGAAGGGGAGAAGGGGGAAGGAAGGATCACCAGTCCTGGATCCAGCATTGATCCAGCTACTGGGATGTCAATCCTGGTTCCAGCATGGGTCCAGCTGCATCGGTCCAGCTGATGGGATGTCCAAGGTCCTGGGGACACCACTCAGGCTTGGGGGGTGCCTTTCCATGGACAGGGTTTCCCATTGTCTGGATTGGTTTCTCAGTTTCTGTGCAGATCAGCTCTCAGGGATGTTCTTTCAGACCATGCGGGAAATGGGTCGGAGGCTCCATGGGTCTCTGGTGATGCTGATCCCCCTTACAGTCCCTGCCCAGTTCCCAGCCTCATTGCTGCACTTGTGCTGTGCTTGTCTCCAGGAGCATGGACGAGGGTGTTTGTCCCAGCAAAGTGCTGCCCCACCTCCGCACAGCCCCTTCTCCTGCAGCCACATCTTGTTCTTTCTCACGGCGTGTTATCAACAGCAATCCCTGTTTGTTATCAACAACAATCCCAGTCTGTGATCAACAACAATCCCTGTTTGTCATCAACAACCATCCCTGTTTGTTATCAAGAGCAATCCCAGTCTGTGATCAACAACAATCCCAGCCTGTTACTACCCACAGCCCTTGGCTGGCTCTGCAGCCACCCTGCTCTCAGTGTTTGACACCTGCACATTGATCCCCCGGGATGCTGCACCCCAGGGCTGGGGTGGGGCTGCAGTGGAACCTTTCAGAGCCACGGGAAAGGGCTGCTCATGGAGCCCTCGGGGTGATCCCAGAGGGGTTGAGAAATCCCAGAACCCCAAGAGCTCCTTACCAGCTCATCCAAGGCTGTCAGGGTTGTGGGTTTCCCTGTCCTTGGCTTTGATTTAGAGTCACAGACTATTCTGGATTGGAAGGGACACCCCAAGGGGGTCCTCCATCAAGTCCAGCTCTTGAATGGCCTGTACAGGGGTTGAAGCCACAACTTTGGCATTATCAGCACCATGCTCCAACCAACTGGGCTGATCTCACTCAATTCCTTTGTTGTGAGCATCATCCCTGGAGCTCTCCGCAGTGAGTCTGGCCCCGGAGTTCAGGGGCTGTGTCTGAGCTGAGCCTGTTCCGACAGCAGCAGCCACTGGAATTGTGCCCCGAGGGCCTGGAGGGGTTTGTTGTGTCTGTGAGGGTCTGTCTGCAGTCATGGGGGACAAAAATCTTCCTCAGGAGCCAGTGAGAGCTGAAGAACCTGGCTGAGAGGCTGAAAGGGTGAATTTCCAGTTGCTGCCCTCTAACATTTTCATGATGTGGGATGGTTTTTGGGGAGGAGGGGATGGAGGTGTTGGGGTTTGTTTCTTTCTTGTTTTTTTCTTGGTTTTGTTTTGGTTTTTTTCCCCACAAACAGAAGCTTCTCAGTTGGAGAAGAGGACATAGATTGCCTTTGAAGCTTGACCTGTTAATTGCCCTCCTGTATTTCTAAAGTGAAAGTTGTTTCTCTCAAGGTTTTCTGTTGTGAACACACTCTGGGGTTTTGGGATGAATTATTAAAATGGCTGCATCTAGTATGTGTGGTCATTTTTCAAAATTAGGTTATTCTTAAGCTGCACCTGTAAACAATTTCACAGAATCACAGAATGAATTAGGTTGGAAAAGACCTTTGAGATCATCAAGTCCAACCTGTGACCCAACACCTCCTCATCAACTAAACCATGGCACTGAGTGCCACCTCCAGTCTTCTTTTAAACACATCCAGGGACGTGACTCCAGCACCTCCCTGGGTGGACGATTCCAGTGCCCAAAAACTGTTTCAGTGAAGAATTTTTTTCTGATGTCTGAACTGAACTTCCCCTGGCCCAGCTTAAAGGCTGTGTCCTCTTGTTCTGTCAGTGGTTGCCTGGGAGAAGAGACCAACCCTCACCTGGCTACAGCCACCTTTCAGGGAGCTGTAGAGAGTGATAAGGTCTCCCTTGAGCCTCCTTTCTTCCAGGCTAATTTGAGCTTCATTGCATTCAGCTTGCCTTTAATCACGCAGGTATGGCATCTTTTGAAGTATTTTTGCTTTTCTGTGTGCTGGCTGGGAGGAGCAAACTGGGATCTGTGGCATTGAGCTCTGTGATTGACTTTCTCTCTCACCTGCTGTAATAATCCTGTGCCTCTTTACCCACCCGTGACTAATTTCAGCTGTTTTGAAGAGGAGTTACAATCTCTAACAAAGTTTGCACAAAGGGTTCCTTGTATGGAAATTCTGCGTTGTTTGTTGTTTAACAGATTAATTATTGTTGAGGCAGTGGTGAGTCCCTGCTGTTGAGGAATACAGGTACCAGGGGAGTTGTGCCATGTGGGCTGAGGGGGTTTTTGTGTATCCTCAGTTTACTTATGTAGCTCTTTGAAGTTTCATGTCTTCCTGGCAGCCTTACCTGGCTCTTCTCAGCAGCTTTCATGCCTTGAAAACATGGAGCTTTAAATGGGGAGGGTGGTGCTGGATCATGTGCTTTGGTAAGGGCCTGGGGGGTTTTATTTCAAAGTAGTCTTTGTTAACTGGTGTTTTGCTACTTTGGTGTGGGAGTGGTGAAGTTTGGAATGGATGGTGTCACTAAATTAGTGACCACATCAGAACTAGGCCAGTCTGCACTGCTTCCAGAGAAACGAAGCCATGTGTCAAGGCGAGGTCATCTGCTGACCCTGAGAAACAAGTTTAATATTATTCTTAGACCACAAGGAATTTCCACTTATTGTAAAGCTGTCAGGCTGTTTCTGCCCTCCCTGTCAGTGGGCCAGGAACTCTGCGTGTGCAGACACACTGTAATGGAGTTTTGGGCACTCTGATGACACAGATTATAAAATAATAAGTTGTCTGTGAGAGTCTCTCCCGGAGCTGAGGCAGCTCAGGTGTACCAAAGCCATGGCACAGCTGTGAGGTTCCTTGTCAGGTCAGAAATGATAAAGTTGAGGTTTACAGGAAACATTTGTTCCGCTCCATTAGCAGAGTCTTAGGCACATCCTAAGTCACCCTCTCACCAGGCAGGGAGTGCCAGCAGGTGGGAATGGAAGCTTGGACTCTGGGCAGTCCCAGGAGAAACACCAAAGGGAGCAGCAGCTGCTCGGTGGAGCAGGGACAGCTCAGCAGGTCCGGTCTGTGCCCTGTCCTGAAGCTGTGCCCAGTCATTGAGAAGCCCATCAAACACCCTGTGTGCTGCCCTGGAGAGCGTTGGGAACAGTCCCGAGCACAGCAGGAAAACAAGGAGAGGCTGCCAGAAACGCGTGTTCCGGGCGGTTTCTGCAGCATTTGCATCACCAGCGCCGAGCTGTGACGCGGGGCTCGGGAGGCGCAGCGCCTGCCCGGCGGGGGAGGGTCAGCGCTGCTTCTCACCCGGCCTTGGGCACAGCGGCAGGCTGGGTGCGTGGGGAGCTGTGGGTTACCAGGGACAGGGAAACT
Source organism: Orthonyx spaldingii (assembly GCA_013397795.1). Classification (NCBI taxonomy): domain Eukaryota; kingdom Metazoa; phylum Chordata; class Aves; order Passeriformes; family Orthonychidae; genus Orthonyx; species Orthonyx spaldingii. The sequence goes on from VZTJ01000908.1 coordinate 85,582, forward strand.
GCTCAGCAGCTTCTGAGCACAGCCTTGGGTGCGTTCTGCAGGGTGAGGAGCTCATGGATGCATAAAGCTGTGCGGGTCAGGGAGCAGCAGTAGCTCATCTTGATACCCTCCAGCCTTTCCTCCACGGACTTTATGGGATTTGGGGTGAGAAAAGCCCTGTAGGATCTCCCTGCTCGCGTTCTGTGTCACTGCAGCTACTGTTCTGTGCTTTGCAGAGTTTAAATTCATGTGTCAGGTTCGTTTTGAGGCTCTGGAGCTGCAGAAATGAGGTGCTGGACACAGTGGGTTAACTGGCATCTCGGAGGAGGACGTGGGAACTGTGTGCCAGTCCCCTGGCAAGGGCTGCCCGGGGATCAGGGATCCATTGGAAGCTACTTTAGGAAGCGTTGCATCCTCGAAAAAGCGAGAGGGTGCAGAGGAGGTGGGGGTGAAGGGGGGGTGGCATCCAGCCTTGGGAAGGCTGATAAACTGGAACACCGTGTCAGGCGATGTTGCTGACTGTAGGGCTTTTGTGTTTGCTCCTGTTGAAGCTGAGAGCATAAATAATGATTATCTGTGCAGTGCCTGGGCTCTGCTCTGTGCTTGGCCCTGTGTCCCAGCCCCCGCGCCCCTCGCAGGGTCAGGGAGAAGGGAATTAGAGGCGGTGTCTTTGGCTGACATGAACCCGCTGGGGAGGGATGAGAGGAAGGGGGTCTTGGGGGCTGGGTTCAGAGCAAGGTTAGCCAAATATCGGATAAATTAAGCAAGAGAAACAGACAGCTCAGCTTGCAGTGAACTTTTCACCCAGCTAACCTGTTCCTCACCCTGCCTTGCACAGGTGGAGTGCGACTGGAGCACAACCCTTGCTCTCCCTGCCTCCCTTCTTTCTGTGGTAAGACATGGCCAAGGGGAGAGCAGGGGCTGTTTTGAATCCAAGAAATATCACAGTTCTGGTTTCTGTCGGAGGAATCTCGAAGTTAACACCACTAATTACAGAGGGGTTGGTCTGTATTCACTGTGGGGTAAATGAGGACTGATAATTACTGGTGATAGAGGGTTGGGAAGAAATTCCATGCTGGAGAGGGCAAGGAACAAATGTGAGTGTCTAAACAGGGATGATTAGAGATTCTTTGTGGGAAAACACAAGAGTGGTGGGAATTCTGGTGTTTATTTCTTTGACTTTTCTTCTGCATTTGCAGTGCAAGTAAACACAAATAATTGCTGACAGATGTTGTAAAAACATAGCATCATGCTAACCATTAAGGTTAATTTTTTTAGATCAATAATAGATACTGATAACTTGATGTGGTGTACTTGGCTCACACTCCCATCACCTTGCTGAAACAGGCTGTGCTCCAGAGGCACGTGTGGAACCAAGAGCTGGAATTCTTCTCTTGACCCTTCCCTAAATCCCCACTGTCTCCACTCCCTCCTCCCCAGGAAGCTCCAAACAAATTAAAGTTCCTGCTTTTTAAGTAGTTGCTCCATCACAATCAGTGCATAGTGGTAAGGCCTGAGGATTCTGAGCTTCTTTCTTAGACCATGTCTCTGGTTTGTGGTGTGACAGGTTTGTTGGAGAGCAGAACCTTTGTATTGCTTCAGTCTTGGGCTGAAAACCACTGTGCTGAAATTGTGACTCCTGAGTTCTCTAATCTTCCCTTTTTTCTCATCACAGGTAAGAAAGATCTGAAACCAAAAGCAACTCTGTAATGCACAGGAGCCAAGTCCTACATTTTTCTCTGTGTGTGCCTAAATTCCATAAAACTCCAAAAAGTGAACAAAAATTATTGTAGAGCCCTCTTTCAGAAACTCTTACTGGCAGTGCACTTCTGGATGGTCGGTGCTGGGAGCTGTGTGTCCGAAAAGGGAAGAGCAACCTGGAGACAATCCCTGACTGCAGGAAGCCACGAGCCTTCTGGAGCAGTGAATAATCTCAGCTTTGCCTCCTGCTCTGCTCCACACCCAGGGGTGGTTTCCACCCCCATTCTGGATCTGGGAAGTTCTTGGAACTACCTGTAAATGTCTGTTCACACCCAGCTCCTCAGCCACTGCCGGGTTTAGGTGACTGGCAGCAAAGAAGCACTGACAGCACCAGTATTTTGCCCACAGGTGAGAAGCAAACACGGATTGGGTGCAGAAGGTGTTTTATGTTGGCAGAAAAGGGCCATGGTTCTGCAGTTTGGGAAAAGGGAGTGTGTTAAGTGGAAGGTGTGGAGAAAGGGATAAGAACTCTGATGTGGTTACTGTTGAGTTCCTGAGCCTGCTGATGCTACTTATTGTTGATCAAAGAGTTTTTCTTCTCCTGCAGTTGTTTAAGAAGATAGAAGGAGTTGAGGTGAGCACAAGGCAGCACCACCTCTGCTGCCCTTCCCCTGCAAGGACGGGAGCTCTTGGGGAGATTGGTGAACCCAGAGAACACGTTCTGTTCAAACTGACCCTGTTTTTGGCTTGGTTTGGGCTATTGTGTTGTTCTGGTTTGGTTTGGTTCCCTCAGGACAGTTCTGGCCGGCTGATTTTACAACCTGTAGCTTCAAATGCAAATTCCACCCCTGAGGAGGGGACTGGGCAAGGACAAGGTCAGTGGTCATCAGATAAGTGAGGCTACTCCTTCTCCAGCAGCTCAGGCAGATTAATCAGAGCTCCAAGTAACATCATAATCTTGCCAAAGACAAATTTGCCTGTCTGCTCTGTCAGAGTGTGCATTCTCCACAAAACTTGCACCCTTTTTGATGCGTTGGTGAAGTTTCCCAGACCTGTTTGCCAACCACGTCGTGGCTCCAAACCCTTGTCATGGCAGGCTGGCGGCTTCCACTGTGTTTGTTGCTGCCCCTTGGGTGACATCATTTAAATGATGAGTCTCTGAGATGATTCATACCAAAAAAGATCTAATAATTGTTACCAGTTATTCAGATCAGTGTTACTGATTTCCCGCATCCTCCCACTGGTCCCTTGAGCTCCCCCACCCACTCATTTTTCCTAATATTTCCCAGGCTTTCTGGCTGCAGGCTCAGTGTGCCCTCTTCTGTGTTAAGGTGTAAGTGTCTGGCTCTCCCCAGAGGAACATTTAGGGCTTGGCTGCAGCAGCTCTCATGGGCAGATCCGAGCTGGAATGGAACTGGGAGGCAGAGGGAACCACTGGCAGCTCCAGGGAATCTTCAGGCGGTGTTGGCAGCACATCCCTGCTCCCTGGGCTGTGCTGGCCTTGCTGGCAGGCTCTGGGGTGGCCAGTTCAAAGCTGGCTGGGTGCTGTGTCTGCAGGGCTGGGGTCACAGGGCCGAGCTGGGATCTCTGGAGAAGTTTGCACAGGGCCAGCTCCTCCCTCTGCCACGGCTCCCGCCAGGAGCAGCCTCGTGTGCTGCCGCTGCCGTTCCGGCTGGGGCTGTGGTTGTCTCTTCTCTCACAACTGAAGTTCCTCAGCTCACAAGGCTCATTTCTCCAGCACTGCGAGTTGAAATCTGCATCATGCAGTGATTTGTGTGGTCCATACAAGCAGCTGCCATTCAGAGCAGTGGGTTTTTCAGGCAGCTCCTCAGTCTGGCCCCTTCTCCTCATCACGTTCTCTCTTCGGATCCTGGTGCATTTTTCCTCGGTCTTTGAGTCCCTCCAACATCTGTATTCTCATTTTCTTACTCTCTTTTCTCAGTCTCTCTCTAGTAATTTCTTCTGTTGGCAGGAGCACACTTGGTTTTGCCCAGAGTGGGGTCTAGGGCCCAGTGCTGGGAAAGGGTTCTAGGTACCTGCAGTGAAATATTTGAGGACACACTGACATTACGGCAGCTGAAGCTCTAAAGTTGACTTTGGAGCTATTTTTGGCTGTCTCGTGCAAGGCCTTACAGAAACTGTAGATATACAGATCTACAGAGCTGTCCTAAGCAAGGAAACAGTTTCACCCTTCCTATTTATCAGCCTCAGGGGTCTGACTTTGGTCTGACTTTGTTCTTGGGGGGTGGGAGGGTCATTAGTTTGAAATTTGTGCTGTCAAAAATTCTTACACAGGAAGTAAGGAGCCCCTTCTGTTGTGGAGTTCATTTGTTCACTCTTGCTGGGAGGGGCTGGGATGGCAAGAACCAAAAATTAGGGTGTTCTTTCCAGTATTTGAGGGAAATTCTTTTACTTTTCAGACAGTGGCAAGGAGAATGAAGGGATATTGAGGAAACAGGACACAGAGACAAGGTCTCAGTTAGTAGAGGATCTCTTTGGATGACTAAAAAAAAATCAGTTAATTTCCTAGACTCCAGTTTTTTAAAGGAAAAAAACCCTTTTGTTTGAGGTTTTCCTATAGAGGAGACACGAGGATATTGAATGCTTGGAATATGAAAGAAAGGTGTCTAACGTGTAATCCAGGCCTCCAGGAATCCAGGATTTGTGTGGTCCATACAAACAGCTGCCATTGAGAGCAGTGGGTTTTTCCAGGATTCCTGGATATTCCAGTGAATTTATGGGTTATTTTGGTGCAAGTAGGTAAGGTGCTGACAAGGCCTGTGGCTTGTTGGTCCTGGCTCTGCAGCCTGTGAAGTTCAGCCCCCGGGGAGTTTTCTTCTGGAGAGAACTTGGTGCAGCCACCCCTGGGCTGGGCTGTGCCCGCTGCTCCCTTCACGGGGAGCAGAGTTGGCCCAGCAGAACGAGCTCCCACAAAAGAGCAACAGAGCTGCCCCTTCCTCCTTCCTGGAAGGGGATTTATGGCTGTTCTTGTGATGCCTTTTTCTCCTGGTTTCAGGAATGAACACCGGACACGGTTGGAGGTTAGAGGGTCGAGGGTCATTTACCTCAGTGTTTTAATAGGATCCTGTTCTGATACATCACGTCACGAAGCCCACCATGCATGCTCTTCCTTTTCTCTTCTTCTTCTCTTCTTCTCCTGTTCTTCTGTATTTTCTTCTTCTTCTGTTGTACCCCACACACAACTTACAGACCCAGTCTCCCCGGCGGCCAGTAAGTTTACAGAACATGTTTTACTGAGGGGAGCCGTGGCTCCTCAAGACAGTAGGTAGTTTGGGTTTTTAGCTCTACAGGACCTTGGAGCTATGCTGAGTGATCAGACTTAGAGAAGCACAAGTCTGCATGCTGATACTTGTGCATACACAGAACTGTGTAAAAGGGATAAAAAGAAACAGCAAAAAAGTCCTTTTGGCATCACTTGTGCGTGCACCGAAGTTGGCACCGCAGCCCCTCCCTCGCCGGCAGCAGGGCAGCTGAGGGGAAGCAAAGCTCGGCGTGACCTTTGCCGTGCTGTTCATCATCACTTCGCAGCCCCCTGGAAAATGAACTTTAGGAGCTCGTGGGCCGATGGCAACGGCGAGCGCTGGGAAAAGGCCGGGAATCAGCAAATCCATTGTGCTGCGCTGACAGACAGATACTGTTACAACACACTTCAGCTGCCAGCTCGCTGCAGTCACTCAATCCATCACGGTGGGCTGCGGGATCGCGAGCCAGTGAAACTCAGCCTGGCGTGTTATTTTAGTCTTACATGGACTGTGAGATAAACGGGGCATGAACCGGCCCCCTGGCAGGGGGTCGACCCCCGGCGCCCTCATTAAAGTGCCAATCAAAAAGAGTAATGGAAGGGAATGGAAAACTGGCTCCCCCAGCCCGGCTCCGCGCTCCGTCCCGGCAACTCGCACAAGCCAAGGGAAACATTTCTGTTCTGAACAGGAGCCAGGCCTCCAGAAGTGCTCCCTGCTCCTCCTGGAGCTCCGAGGCCGCTCCGGTGCCGAGTGGTGGGAACCTGTGAGCACACGGGGCTGCGGGCACAGGGAGGGTCCCGCCTGGGTGCGCCCTGGAAACGGCGTGGGTGTGCTTTCCGTGGATGCACCGGCCCTGGGATTGTGTCTGCGGTCACTCAGGGATGGGTTTTCTGTCACAAGTGGCTCCCAGTTCAGTATTTGTGTGTGAAAGGTGCAGTGAACCCTGCTCTCTGCCTCGGCGGCTGCTGGGTCTGCCCGAGGCGTGGAAGTGGCTTCCTGTGTTCTGTGGGGGTTATTCCCGCTGGAAGCCGCAGCAAATTGGCACTGGATAACCTTGGAGTGGGACAGACACAGGGCTGAGGCACACAGGCTGTCACTCCATCCCCTGAGCTCTGCTCGGACAGTGAGTGCTGCTCTTTTGAGACTGGGAGAGCTCCCGGCACTGCTGTGACAATTCCTGTATGGCCTGAGATGTGTTCTGGGTGATGTATAAATACCTGTTCTTCTGCATGTTGATCTCCCTCTGTGTGTGCTCGAAGGAGAGGGAAAAAGGTGTCTGTGGAAAGAAAGAAAGGTGAGTGAAGCTGTACGTGTAATGTGGATTTTTAGTGTTTGAAATCAGGAAGCTGAAGGTGGGGGAGTTGGCTCTTAAACCTGCTTATAAATGTCAGCTCTGGTGTGATCTCAGTGTGGTTATGACCTTGGCAGCTGTTTAATTTTGCTTACAAGGTTTTATCAGCAGCACGGAATTTCTCCAGGTAGGTACTGGTCTGGTTTACAAAATATATATATTTCATGGGCAGGGTCAGCAGCTGGGATTAGAGTTAGTGAAGCAAAATGTGTGAGTGGTAACACCAAAGAATGACCACTGTGAGAATGGAACCTCCTGCCACAAAACAAGGAGGTTCCCTGTGGAGGTGACATCTTCTCGTCTGCTGGGGCTGGTACAGATTAGAGACACCCAGTACAGGGAGGAAGGAAATGCATCCAGGTCTGGAGCCCTCAGCACGGGAAGAACACAGAGCAGGTCCAGAGAGGCCACAGAGATGCTCCAAAGGCTGGAGGAGCCAGGCTGGGGGAGCTGGGGGTTACCAGCCTGGAGTGGAGAAGGCTCCAGGGAGACCTCAGAGCCCCTTCCAGTATTTCAAGAGGCCTTACCAGAAAGATGGGGACAAACTTTTTAGCAGAGCCTGCAGCTATAGGAGAAGGGGAAATGGTTTTAAAGGAGAGCAGACTCAGACCAGATACAAGGAAGAATATTTCACAGTGATGGTGAGGCACCGTCACAGGTTGCCCAGAGCGGTGGTAGATGCCCCATCCATGGAAATATCCAACCCAAACAATTCTGTGACTGTAAATAGCATGATTGGAGCCAGCTTTGTACTGAACCAGGTCAGAAATAATAATTGTACCCATTTATACCCAAAATTCTAGAACATTTGCCTGTCTGAACTGGGGGCCTAAGGATGCTGTCTCTGGATAATCCTTTGAAGGATCGTGCAAGTGCTGTTACACCACAAAGAAAGATGTGTTCTGGCATAGAAGGTAGTGCTGAACAGAATCTTCACACTTCTGGGATGTTTACCTCAAATACTGTTTTCTCCATACTTTGAGATTCAAAGAAATCCTGAAAAAGGATGAGTGGAAGGGCCTAGAACAGCCCCTTGGCACAGGGGAGACATCAGTGGGGATGCTCCTGCTGCTGGAGCTGCTGAAGGGGCCTGGCCTTGCCCCAAGAAGGCTGGGGGAGAGGCTGGCTGTGCAAATGGTGGGTTACTTGTAAAAAAATTCTTTTTTTTCCTCCCATTAAACCTCCATGCAGGCACAGGTTTTTTGCCACATCATTATTCTGATACCCGGTGGTTTGTACGACTGGGTGTCGGGTGTTTGCCAAAGGCCTGGGAGCAACAGTCCTTAGGAATGGTGAGTCACCCTCCCAGGGCAGAGCAAATGTTTGCTTTTGCGGTGTCTGGAGGGCTGAGGGATAGCTGGTATGATGGATTTCTCCTTTATTTGTTACAGTTCCTCTCCAGCTGCAGCATGCAGGGGACTTTTTTTTTGCTGGCATTTTCAGAACCCATTGTTCTGCAGCTCCCGTCCGCAGCCCTTGTCCTTTGGGTGACCCAGCCATTTATCCAAAATGGAAATGCACATGGAAGCTGTTTACTTGGCCCGTGGCCTTTCAGCGCTTTTGAGTCAGCCCAGAGCAGGCCTGAGGTGCAGGGCTGCTCTTACCCAGCTTTGTGTTGGGCAGGGGAGTGTCAGCTGCAGGGAAGAAAACCCAAAAACCCAAACACCCACCAGCCAACCCCGTGGGACACTGTGTTATGTGTAAATTATGTGTTACTGGCACAGGGTGGGGAGGCCCCGGCACAGGGTGCCCAGAGAAGCTGTGGCTGCCCCTGGATCCCTGGAAGTGTCCAAGGCCAGGCTGGACTGGGCTGAAGGTCCCTTCCAGCCCAAACCAGCCTGAGATTCTGGGATTCTGATGCTCTGTTCATCATGAGTCTCCCCAGGCCCTGAGCAGAGCTGACCCCTCTGATGGAACTGCAGTTTGCACCCACAGCATTTGTATTTCTGGCCAAAAATGTGCTGTGGTTCTACTGAGCAAAACAATGTGAGTGTTTCTTCCCCAGTGTTTGTCAGTGGTTAATGAGTAACCTTTTCTTTCTGGCAGGAATCCCTGTCCGATTCTGCCCTCTCCTGCACCCGAGGCACGAGCAGGGCTGGTGCAGACCCAGCTGGGGCTGGGTTTGCCTCACATTTTCCCACTCCAGAAAATCTGCTGCTGAGAACCACAAAAACTCCATGGTTCAGTCAAGCTGCTCCGAGTCCTGTTAACAAAACATTTCCTCGGCCAGGGATGGTTCTGGCAGGGGAGGCAGGTGGGTTTGTGCTGCCCTGAGCCTCTGTCAAAGCTGTCAGACCATTTGGGAGGCCACCAGCAGCTGTAAGAAATGGGCTGCAAGAAAGTCAAACCTGTAACACAAGGAGATTGGAAGCAGTTTGTCCCAGTCCTGGATTTGACAAAATTAAGCATCATAATGTGGAGTAAGAGTGTGCTGTGAAGCTGGAATGCTGCAGCAATCCAGACTGGAGTCTGCAGCACTGGATTCTATTATTTTATTTTAATTATTCTATTATTTTATCTATTATTTTGTTTTAATTATTTTTAAATTTTTTAAAATTTTACTTTATTGCATTTATTTTCAGAAAAATAAGATTGTTCTTTCTTTGTAACAGCCCTGCCTTTAGGAGGGGGGAATGGAGGAGTTTGGAACACAGCCTTTGCTTTCCAAGAGAATTTTGAGGTACATGTACATTTGGGGGTGGGTGTATATATTAAGTAGTATAGAAGCATACACATGCACAGTTATTGTCAGAAGAAAACTTGTATAAGTGGATTATGAGCAGCTCTTGACTTAATTAAAATGAGCTTTGATTTTGCTTTGTTGGGTTTTTTTTAAATATCCGTGCAGCAACCTGTCATCTAAAGAGAGTGTATTCACTGAAACCTGCTTTTTCAGCGTGAGGTATCAGAGGTGAAGTCATTGTGAGCAGCAAATGAAGACAGGTTCCTCTGAGAAGAAAAACAGAGCAAGGGCAGAGAGAATTTGTCAACCCAGTGGGTTGTGCACTGGAGGAAGCAGGTTCATACTAAACTGTGCTTTATAGAGAAAAAGAAGTTTAAAAAATATATATAGTTGGGCTAAGATATTACCAAGTATTTTATTGAAAATAGATAGATGTTGAAAAGCATCATGCAGTCTAGGAAACGAGATAGTGAAGAGATCCAAAGGTCCCTGTCACTGGGAAATGTCTGATTATTGCTCTGGTTTGAGATGGGGCCCATTCAGCCACTTAGCTTCTCCCCACAAAAATGTAAACACTGCACTCACTGCTTTGGAAAACAGCCTTTGGGACTGGAGCTGCTCAGATGGATCATCACACTGAGCTATGGGACTCTGTCAGGGGCAGAGGGGAGGGAAGGGTGTTGTTCCCACCACTGCAGGAACCCCTCGAGCTGCAGGAGCTGTTGGGAACAGGATCACTCATGATCCAGCAATGATGGCAAGGAAAAGGGGTTCTCACTGTGAATGTGCCACAGATGCAGAAGGACACACAGAACTTCACCCCTGCTTTCGGAGTCCTAAAGTTTCTTTTCTTCCAGTTACTTTCATGCCTTGAGAAAGTGAGGACATTCCAAGTCTCAGGAGTGGGCAGACAAGTTATCCCTGGGTCCTGAGTCAGGCCTGGGGACAGGGGCAGTTATGGGGTGGGGATGTTTCCAGCAGGGACAGCGTGGACACAGCCCCTGGATTTGTTCAGCTTTGCAGGAGCACTGGAGTGAAACTATGGGCCAGGGAAAGGGCAAGGGAGGAGAGGGCAGGAACAGAGGGCAGGACAGTAAAGGGGAGAAAAGGGGAATAAAGGGGAGGGCAGGAAAAGGGGGAGAAGGACAGTAGAGAGGAGGAAAGGTGTAAAGGATGGGAAAAGGAAGGCAAGGGAGAACAGGAAAGGATGTGACAGGACAGCAAAGGGCAGGAGAGGACTGGAAAAGAGGCAAGGAAAGGGGAGGAGAGAGAGAAGAAGGAAGATACAGAGAGGTGTCATTTCCACGTGTCATTTCCTTGCTGTGTGGGGTCTCTTTACCAGTTAGAGACAGTTCTTCCTTCCTGCCCCTGCTGAGGTTATTTCATCTACTCTTTATTACACCTTGAAGCTGGACAGGTTTTTTCACACAAATGGCTCTCTGAGCTCAGGGCACTCCAAGGGTGCCGCTGTTCAGTGACTCTTCTGGTGTTTCTCATCTCCTCATGGATGGTTACAGACCCCAAGCACTCCATCCATGCCCTGGAAATGCTCAACACAGGAGGGACCTACTCCTCCTTTTCCTTCCCCACCTCTAGCAGCCCAGTATTTTACAAGAGCTCAGAACTGGTTTCATTCTAACCTTCAGCACCAAAATATTCCCATGTGTCTTCATGAAAGGACTTCACCTTCAAATTACTTTACCTTTCAATGCTCTGCTTAAACTGAGTCAAAAGGTTTATAAAACAACTCTTGGAAATGTAGGCTACTCAGCAGTCACAGGAGAGTTGTGTCTTCACACCCAAACCTGACCTTCCAGGCAGTAAATGTGACACTGAGGGTTCCTGTGGGTCATGGTGTTTAAGGGCACTCATCCCTCCCTCTTCAGTGTGGTTACAGTTAATGAGGCAAATACTGATGTGGTGTACAACACTGGGGAAAAAAAAAAGTTGTTTTTATTATTTAGAAGCTTACTTCTGAAAATGTGAAGCTCATGAAGCTGGTGATCTCCTCTCCCCCCACCCTTCCTCCACCTGAGGGAAGGAAAAATCTGAAGTTAAAAGATTCAATTTCCAAGGCTGCTCACTTCAACTACTTCAAAACCAAGTCAGAAACAAGGGCCTTGAGATGCAGACTGTGAATGTAAAACCGAATCCTCCCTGTATTATTTACCAAAATGCTTTTTTTTTGTTAAAAAAGAGGCTGATGTTTCAGTGGGAGATCAGGTCTCCTGTATTTACCTGTATTAGTGAGTTAAGAGAAAAAACAACAAAAAGTCCACTAAACAACCCAATCAATGCCCCCTAATCACAGTGTTAATGTACCCTTATCATGGTGTTAAAGCTCCAAACCATGGGACATCTGTGCTCCAACAGCTGAAATGAAGCCTTAATTTTATTTTTTAAAGGTTTATCTACATTCCTGCACTGTGAAAATCAGTTTTCTCAAGGAAAAAAAAAGACAGAGAGAGAGAAGGGTTTGTGTCAGGTAGTGCAGAACGACTCAGTAGAGCTCCTTTAATTTCTTTACACAGTAAACAGACTCATATTTATACCAACACCCGCTGCCTGTGGTATTTACATGGACACTTGTACATATATACATGTTAGCAAAATACAGAGCCTCTCCCAAACCCCAAGCTGTCAGCTACACCTCTGTTATACAACTAGTGCTTAAAAAAGAAAAGCCACCTCTTTTGTTTTCTCTAAATACTAAAATTATATTTTTTCCTTCTCTATTCACACGGTTCTGGCTCCAGTGTGGTACTTGCAGCTCTTTCTGGCAGTGAGGAAGTGGATTTTCAAGAGTCCAGCTCGAGTTGTTCGTGATTTTCACTGAGTCTCAGCATCAGCTGCTGCTCGTAATAAAGGCTCTTTGCATAGTTGATTTCTTGGGACAGCTTTACTGCCAGAGCTTCCGATTTCACTTTCACCTGCAGAAAGAAAGGGGACTCTTCTTAATGTGCTCCTGCTGTCAGCTACAACAGAATAGATTTTAGATTTGAAGTAAGGGACAGAAGGGTTTCAGCGGCGTTTCCTTCTCAGCACGGAGGTTGGAGTAAGGAAGAAGTGCAAGGGAGCACCAGGTGCACACACAGATATTCAAAAGTGAGAGCAGGAACTTTGTGCCATATCTGAGGTTATTTCCTTTGCCTCCCCTCCCACCCTTTATCTGCCTGGTCTGTTTGGAATGTGAACTGACTTGGGTCAGGGGTGAGATTGTAACTGGGCCTGTCGAACAGCCCCTGAGCAGCCACTGTCATGGCACAAACATAAACACTGGTTCCAGTGTTGGAGACCTCACAGTAATACTACATGCAGGAGAAGGTTAAACAGACAGCCAAGTACCCACGTTCCATTTATGTGGTACAGCTGAAAGCCTCTCACAGGTAAATACATGTTTCTCCCTGTTACTTTCATGCCCCCGGGAATATTTTACAGTTTTCCCTTCTTCAGCTTTCTCAGGAATTTAGGGAGCAACTTCTACAGTCACTGCAAGCTGGGCAGCAGCTGTTTTCAGTGCTGACAGAACAAAGCCTGTGACTAAAACACTCTGGTCACGAGGGGAGCACGAGGGGAAAGGGTGCCAGCTCCTCACCATGGGCCGCTGCTGGGAGGGGCCCGGCATGGCCACGCCACTGCTCGTGTTCACAGCCTTCTTGGTGAGCTGGATGTACACGTTCCCGTGGTCCTTGGACACCAGGCAGTGGTACAGGTCATCGTACCTGACCTCCAGGAATATGGAATCCCTGTCTGTGCAGTCCCCACTCTTCAGGAAATACACGGCCTTGGAGGAGATGAGCACGCAGTAGCTGTCGATGTTCTCCACGGCGATGAAACTGCAACAAAGGAGAAAACATTATCAGCTTAAAGCCAGAAACAGCAAATTAACCAGGTCTTCACCTGTTCTGTGACCTTCTGAAGCCTGACAGAAAATGCAGTAGTGCAACATGTACAGCTCATCTGTATTTAATTTAAACCATTTAGAAATGGAGCTGATAAAGGATCCTCTCACCTAGTTATAAAAAGATCATGCTGTAAATCAAATATTAGTGCTGCCTGCCTGGCCACCAGCTTTGGGCATTACAGGGACACATAAAAATGTCCTTTGACAAGGCTTAGGAACAGTAATTTCCTTCCTCTGGAGCACTGCAAGTCCTAATGCTGAAGCTTAATTGCAACTAACTTCAGTTTCAGAGCTGGTACGTGAAAGATTTGCAGACATTTATGACAAGAGCATTATCCTGTAACTCTCCTGTGCTTTCCTGCTTCCCATACCTCCCTGCCTTCAAAACCAAAACCAAGCTGAACCTGCTGCCAGGATCAGTAGCAGAAAAGAGAAATTAGCTGTTTAACACGGGGTGAGAGGTTAAGCAGCAAGCAGGTTTCCCCAGGGAGATTAGGCTGAGTGATGAATAGGAAGAGGGAGAGAAGAGTGAGTTAGGATATTGAGAGTTATGATGGCTGAAAAGGCCAGTGTGTAAAAGAATGATTGTAAGGTGCAAAAGTGAAATGGGACTTGAACACGCTAATGCTTCTCCCCCACTTCTGATTTACTACTGAGATGAACCTCATTAGTGGGGCTTTTTAAATGCTGAAAAATTCAGCAATGTGAAATCATAGCTGAGTAGAGTAACAGAGGAGTGCTAAACAGAATAATAAAGCTCTGCCAACAGCCCCCAGGGTTGATGTGCATCTGTGAAGGAGGATTCTCCTGCTGTCAGACAGGTTCCCATTGCTGCCCTCTGAGCCACTGCTCATACAAACCTGCCTGCTGTCCTCACATCCTGCAGAATCCTCCACTGGCTTAGAAATCAGGGACCTTTGTCACTACTCGGTGTTTCTGGTAGACAGAAAAGTTCCCCATCTCCAAACCCACCCTTGGCTCTACCAGTTAAATAACACTGTGCACAAACTACTCTGAGCTGTAAGCCAAATAAACCCAGAGCTATCAAAAGTATGTTAATAGCCAAAAATATGGCAAGAGGTCAGGCCATGGTTTCCTTTTGTGGTATAAAAGGGTAACTCCAGTAATTCTGTATTCCCAGTCCTCCCAAAGACACTGCTCTGCTCTGAACTTGCACTGTGCCCCTGCCCTCACTCCCTGTCACACTGGGAAAGGTGCACACAACCCACTCCAACCCACACTGTCTTGTCAGAGCTGAGCAGGGCACAACCAGCCTCATTAAAAAGGGCCTGTAACGTGCTTTGCCCAGCTCTAACCTTGGATGAAGCTCCAGGATGGGATAAATGAACAGTGTTCCTTTAAGTAAAACAAACTGGAAGAAAAGCAGATTTCAGCTTCGAGGAACCCAGGTGAAAGACAACATTGACAGAGTTCCGGAAAGCAGCAGCTGCCCTGCAGTTTTCTCTCAGAGTTCAAACACTTCGGGGCAAGGCTCTGCCTTTGAAATTAGTTGAATAGGATGGAGAGTGACATTTTTTATGAAGTGTCACAGAAAACTCAATTTAAACCCAGAGCAGCTGCACAAGGACAGCCTGGTGCCCTGCACAGGCACATCAAACACCAGTGTTTGAGGGAGGCTCTGGATCCAACAGGGTCCCAATGCCACTGGGGACATCAGGACATCCACGGGGAGAAATGGGGCACTGACAGTCCAGGGGTTGGATTTGCTCTGTAAGAACAACACATGATGCATGTACTTCTCCTTAGAAGACTTTTCCTGGTGGCATGTATATATTCTGAGGAATGGAAACAGAGGTCAGTGAGTTAATGGAGAAGCCCAGAAACATTAGCTAATTTGTAGTTCAGGCTCTACATTTTGTTCTAAGTTTGAGTCATGCATCATTACCTTTGCTCTTGCCAACTGTTACTTCTCAGTGTCTACTTCTTAAAACGGGTATTTTTAACCTTTTCAGATACTACTGCAAGATACAACTTTTCTTTTTTTTTAAACCCATACATCTACACTATTAAAAATATCTCAAATTAATAAAACGAAAAATTAAATGAAACGTGATCCAGTAGAACAAAGTAGAAGCAACCAGATCTCTGGAGAATTTGTGGGGTTTTTAACAACATCAGGAAGTAATTACACAATATTTTCCAGAAGTGAAACAGCGAGCCTAACTGGAAAAAAATGTGGAAACATTTAGTTAGAACAGTAGAGCAAGGTATTAAACCCCCTTTTATGGATTTAACTCTGAAGGAAAATATGCAAATAATCAGGTCTTTAAATGTGTTTCTGATTATGATACTAGGATAAAAGTCAGAGGCATAATTTTGTACTTATTTTCCATGACAAGAAACATTGTTCCTGTTGAATGATGTTCTTAATGGTGAGAGTCACAGTGAATGAACAGTGTGACTCGATGACAAAGGCCACTGCTCTGCTATGGGCTACACTGGTGATTTTTTTTTTGGTCAGAAATTGCTCTTTCCAGTCTCCCTACCTAAGAGCCAGCCTGAACAGGCACAAAGATCCTGAAAGGAGATGGAAATGGGATACTCCGAGTGTGAACCCACAGGGCTACAAGTAAGTGGCAGACTGCAAACTGTTCCTCAGGCAGAACCTGGAGTGGCACATGGAGCCTGCCCAGTGACACTGGTGACACCAAGTGACCCAGCTGAAGCTGCACCTCCCTCTGCCAGCTCCACCACCAGCAATTCTGACCCTTTACCTTGGCAGATGCTCTGATGGGTGACAGACACAGCATCTGACACCCTCCCCTGACACAGCTGATCAGTAACTGTGGTGGACATGGGGCAAGTGATGAATTCTGCCTTTAGACCCCAACCCAACAAACTGACATCCCCTGCAGAATCACAGAGTAACTGGGGTTGGAAAATCCCCCTGAGATCATCAAATCCAACTGTTCCCCCAGCACTGCCCAGTCCTCCACTAACCCATGTCCCCAAGTGCCACATCCACATGGCTTTTAAATCCCCCACCACTGCCCTGAGAAGCTGTGCCAGGGCTTTATGACTTTCCATGAATAAATTTACCCCAATATCCAACCTAAACCTCCCCTGGTGCAACTTCAGGCCATTTCCTCTCATCCTGTCCGTTGGTCCTGTCCCCTGTTCTGTGGGAGCAGAGCCTGACTGGCTGCACCCTCCTGTCAGGGAGTTGTGGAGAGCCAAAAGGTTGCCCCTGAGCCTCTTCCAGGCTGAGCCCTCTGCTGCTCCCTCAGACACTCCTGGTGCTCCAGACCCCTCCCCAGCTCTGCTCCCTTCCCTGGACACACTCCAGCCCCTCGATGTCCTTGTGGTGAGGACCCAGACTGAACATGTGTCTGTGTGTGACTCAGTTTTAGGCGTGAAAGACATGAGGGCAGCAAACAGAACAGAAGCACTCAGAGTAGCTGTGTAAGTGGCTGTGTACTCACAACTCATCCTGGATGTTGTCTGTCAGTTTGAAGAGCTGCTCCTGTCCCTCTGCTTGGCTCTCCAGGTAGCGGGGCAGGAGGCCCTGGGGTCCCCTGCAGCACCGGGGCTTCCGCACTCGCTCCGCCTGGGTCCTGCAGCAGGAGAAACACAGAGGTCACCTGGGGCAGCCTCTCCTTCCACTGACACCTGTCTGCACACACAGTTCCAGGCATTTTGAAATACGAGCTGTCACAAAGCCTTCAAAAATCCCAGCTCTTCACAAACACGGCGTGTAGATCCTGCACGACTGGGCTCTGGAAGGTGTGGTGTCTACTCGTGTATTTCTGTATGTGTCATACAGAATCATACAGAGTCATACAATAATAAAAACAGAAGAATTTTGCCTACAGTGAAGGGGCGCAAGGAGCTAAATCAGTAGGAAGAAGTGACCTAAGCAGAGTACACTCTCTGAAGATTTGGGGATGTATTTATCAGCAGTTTTACCGATTTGACTGTTTCTTCTCACTGCTGTAAAGAAAGTAAGAGTGCAAAAACCCAGAGAGAGCTCTCACCGATGGACAGTGCCAGGAGACTGCAAACTCTTTGGTTATGGAAACAGGAACTTGCAGTTATTAAGACAGAAGAAAAATCCTCCTTAATTAGGGTTCCCATAGCAGGGCTTAAAATACTTTACCCTTCCGTGTATCTATTAAAAATGACAATAATAAAGACACACACGTGTGGGCTGACAGCCATCAGAGGTTGATACTGGTCACAGCACTGCAGCACTGCAGGCTCGGTTCCTCCCTTCGCAGTATTTTGTTAAAAAATAATACTCTGAATTCCTTCAAGCTCCTGGAACGCCCTGCCCCTGAAGAATTGTGTTACAGGCTGCTGAGCTCTGCTTCATTCTCTGTCCCTTCCCAGCAGCATCACTCTGGGGCTGCTCCATGGTATTTCACAGCTCTTCCAGGCTACTGCTGTTACAAATATCCCAGCCAAATGCACCATTTTGGATTAGTGCTCTCCCTTCCCATGCTGACTCTTTGTAAAAACCCTGCACATGGAACTCCAGCCTTTCTGATTCAGGGACAGGAGGAAGGTCCCATGGAGCACTACCTTTGCTTCTGAAGCTGCCCAGCACCAGGAGAGAGCGCTCACCTTCTGGGCTCCATGACCTGCAGATATTTTCTCTGGAGCCTCATTTCCTTGTCACCTTTCCCCCTCAGCAGCCCTGTCCCACACCTGAAGCCTGAGCACCCTTTTAAAATTTGTTTTCCTTCGAGTTTTTGACAACCCTGAATGCAGTGGTTAGAGCTGTGCTATTGAAGCAGAGCAAGTCACCTCTCCTGCCCAGTAAATTCCTTAGATATAAGCAGGATTCACCTGCACCAGGTACAGCATTCTTGTCTTTCTAAACCTACACAAGAGGTGAACAAACACGTGCCTGTTTTCACCTATTAGACTCTTACAAAGCAGTAAACAAAAGTGTTTGCCTCCATGAATGCAAAATGTTCAGACAAAGTTCCAAAGAAATTAAAGGATTCCAACCACTGTAACTCACATCTTGCTGCTTGTCCTACTTACTAACTTCCAAAAGCAGGAAAATGGCAAAAGATCACTAATCCAAGGAGTCCTTGTTGGCTGTTAAACCTCTTTATGGCACCAGTTCAAAGAGCAACTGTCTGCAGCCTAAGGTGGGTTTTAATTAACAGGGGCCAATCAATAATGTTTTGCTGAGACACTTTCCATCCTGCATTCAGGAAGGCTGGATAACTGGGACAGAGCAGCTGCACTGTGCAGTGGCTTTTCCAAGAACCATCCTCCAGACAAACACTCCCCTGTGCCAGCCTCTCTAATATTCTGTAGTACCTTGAGAAGAGGAATCTGAAGCACTGCAAGCAAGACTACCCAAAAAATGGGGATAGAACAGGGCCTTTTAATCCCGTAGACACTACAACTACAGGGAACACTGGTTTTTAATGTCTGGCTCAAAGCAGGTCAGAGAGAAAGTACCAGTGCTAAAAAAGCACTGGGCACCACAAAGGATTTTTGAAGGTTTGGCAATTTCTGAGGCAAGATTTTATGTTTTGGTTTTGTTTTCAAATGGAAGAAGCACTTCAGAGTACAAGTTCAGTGTTCACTGTGCCCTCCACCCTCAGACACTGATCCTGGTGATAACAGATCACTCCCTTCTTGGTGATACAGCCAGCAGTTCTCCAACCCAGTGCCACTGGTGCTGGGCCTAAGCTGCATTGACTTAGTCCATCACCCCCTTGGCAAACTTTTCTGTTTGGTCTGCACAGCTAAAAACATTCCGCACCACTTGATTTTTTTTAATCTAAAAATTTGTTCTACTGTCTCAAGTTACGTCCTGTAAATAACAAGCAACCCTGGTGAAATCCCAAAAGCTGCAGATTTGTCAAGCGGGGCTGGCGGCAGTGCCCACATCTGGGCTCCATTACCCAGGCACTCAGCAGATCTGCTGACTCCCTTTTAATAAGCACACAAAGGCAATACAAGGCAGGAATGCCCTCACGTCTGCCCGGCACGGCGGGGAATGGTGCTGCTGGATGGAGGCACAAAGGGCTGGGAGAGGGTGTTGGGAGGTTGAGATGAAGCCTGCAAGCCCTGCCCTGCTCTGAGCTGAGCACTGGGGCTCTCACTCCAGCTGACTCTGCACACTGGAACCAGTGCATGGCATTAACTGGTTGGCATCTGCTGAGCAGTTCACAGAATCCTTGGGATTCAGCTGGCCAGTTTCAAGCCAGAAGTTTTGTAATCAAACACATCACCAACCTGATGAAAGAAGTGGCCAGGTATTAGTAGGGGTAGTTATTGATCAGCTTGGGTTGAGAAAACTCTCCAAGGGACACCACATGTTTTCCAGAATCACGTCCTTGTTCCTTCACTCCATGTTCACCCCTATCAGGAACCCACCCCATCAGGTCTGTACATGTGATTCCTGCAGAGCTGCATGAATACACAGTGGTTTTGGGAACAACAACTCATCTTGGAGGGTCTCTTGGACCTGAAAAATTTCCCTGAAGTGTACCCTGAGTACCTTGACAAAAACATTAAAAAATAAAATTCAGGAGGCCTCAGAATTTGTATATCAGACGATGCTGGTCTGTTAAAACAAACCACCCCTCTTCTAAAATGATTTAGAAATGATTTACAAATTTACATCTTTCAGTTTCCTCACTATCACACCCAGAATAATTATTCATAATAATACAGCTTCAGGAAATGTAGCAACTTCTGAGAAAAACCAACACGGACAAAACCCCATGACCAACACAGTAATCACTGGATTTCATTTAAATTGTGTATCTGGGGGATTTCTCCTCTTGGTAAGAGAACAAACAGCACTGACAACCACAGATGTGTTCAAAAACCCAACCTGAGCACGGACAGCCCAAATCCTGCACAAACAACAGCTCTAAGTGCAAGGAGATGGAATTCTGGCACCTGGAACCTGTATTTAATGGACCAGGCTCCTCACAGACTTGACCTGCTGCAGCACCTGCCTGCCAGCCAAGCCCCACAGCCACACCCTGGGGTGCTCCTGGCCACAGCCTCCCTCCCAAGGGATCCTTCAGCCCCAGGGCTCCCCCCAAAACTCTCGAGGAATCGTCTCCTTCAGCCAGACCCAGTTCTTGCTGCCAAAACTTCAGCAACTGTCACCACCAAAGGTGTGTTCCAGTCTCACCACCTCGTTATCCCAGCCCAGTTAAGCAGTAACTTGCTGGTTCTGGTACAACTAAAATTCAGTGTTTCCATGGTAAACTCAGTTTTTTTCAGGTTTGCCTAAAATTTAGTGACAAAAGCCTGCTCTGGGCTGTAGCTTGGAATACTGACTTTCAGCCTGGGAACGATTTTTATGCTCTTGAAATAATTATGAAACCACCTTAATTCAAACAAAGGAAAATGGCAGGTAATGTAAAACACAATTCAAAAGCTGTTGGTATTTTCAAGAAAGAATAGAATCAAACTTTACTTTACCTTGGCTCTGGAGGAAGTCTGCTTCCTAAATATAGGGAGTGCTTTTTCTGAGGAGGCTTCAGTGCATTTCAGACATTAAAAGTGACATGATCTGATAAGTTAAGGGAGGAATAACCTTTATCTTCTATGATAAAATACACAACTAAAATACCTGATCCACTTGCTTGAGTTCCAGACTGACTTGCACCTGCAGCCTTCCATGAGGAACACCACCCCATGCACATGATTTCCATGAAATGCAGAATGACCACAGTGCTTGTGCCACAGACATGATGGAAGGACACTGCACAGAGCACACTTGGGAGTGCCAGAACCAATTAAATGCTGAACAGTGTATGCCTTAAAAACTGAGCTGGAAACTCAGCCATCACAGCAACAAACTCTCAATGCTGCAGCCATAGCTTGGGAACACACGGATCACAAATGAAAACCAACATGTGCCACTTGTGATGGGGTCTGTAGTGCACATCACATGTCTGCACAGCACTAAAAATCCACTATTTCCATGATTCTTTCCTCACTGATGCACTTAACTTTATTTCTTGTGCTGAACCCATGTGATGAGCAGGAATATTCCCTGAATTTACTGAGCAGAAGGGGAGAGACAGCAGGATGTTGATGTGCCAGTTCTCAGCGTCTGAGAACATTTAATGCCTTGGCCTAATTTCAGGAAAACATGTGGCAATCTAGATTCCTTGTTCCCTGGTGATTCTACTGGTGCTCTGTTTCAAGGGGTCACTGCAGTTGCCTCCCACCCTGTGCTGGACTTTGGGGTGCAGTTCCCAGCAGGCAGGTCACTGCCTGATCCCAGAGATCCGGCACAGCTCTGCCATGGGATTCACTCGCTGCTTCCAACACAGATGCTGGTAAGGTGTGTTAAAATGCACACACGGTGCAGTCAGTTGAGTGCTGGATTTGGCATCAGAATGTCTCAGTTAGATGCAAGAATGTGTAAAATCATGAGCCAGACAGCTCCCTGCTGACTGCAGATCTGAGGAAGCTCATATGCGCCGTTTATTCCAGCAAATGCATGGAATATATTGTGCTTGTTAAACATGTTCCCAAAATGCTAGTTTCAGGCAGAAACATGCAAATAAATGGTGCCTAGGGTTAAAACCTCCCACTTACAGTCAAATCCCTCCTCTTTGGAGGGATCTCCCAGCTCAGATGCTGCAGACCTTTAGCTGACCCGACATGCCTTCAGCAGAGTACAGCATGCTCAAGGAGCAACTGTTTATCATGGAGCTTGTTCCTGCCAGTTTCTTGGTGATAGAGCTTTTCTCCCCCTTCCCTTTTCTTTTATACATCAGATCAAAACAAAATTGAGAATTATTCCCTGGGTTTACAATTGTACACAACCTCATCAGGCTCCAAGTTCAAAAGGAACTGAGAAGAGACTAATTAAGACAATTTAATTATGACATTCATACTACAAATCCAGCATCTGGGCAAGGTGTATGAGCTTGCAGTGTAGACAAAGCACTGACACCAGCTGCACTCCGGGCATCAACCTCTGGCACTTGCCCCACCTCTGCCTGTAACAGCTGTGCAGCAAAACCCACACTCTCTCAAGCACTTTGGTAACATCAAGCTTAAGGAGTTGACAAAACATAACACTGCCATCCCAGCTTCCAATTTCCCCCAGACTCTTCCTGTACTGATTACAGGGATGACTGCAGCTGTCACCTTAAAAGGTTTCTTGTCTAACCAATGTGCTGAAAAATGCTCCCATTCGCCTTCTGACTGGATGTAAAAGATGGTTCTTAGCAGGGGCTTCCTGCAAACACCTGTCTGAGAACAGGAGCTGAACATGCCTCAGGGAAACCAAAGTGTCCAGGCCCATAACACTGCTCAGCCTCAGGGCACTGTGCAAGGGTTTAAAATATTAAATACTGCCTGCTGCCAGGCAGGGCCCATAGCAAATGGAGCATTGCTCTTAGGTCTGTGCCCATGGAATCCCAGACTGGTTTGGGCTGGAAGGGACCTTAAAGCTCATCCTATTCCACCCCTGCCATGGGCAGGGACACCTTCCACTATCTCAGGTTGCTCCAAGTCCAGTCCAGCCTGGCCTTGGACACTGCCAGGGATGGGGAGTCACATTTATAATGGTCAGTGCTGGTCAAGCAACACCCAGTTGTAGTAAATGCAAACATGGTCACTTTACTTTGAGTGTAAAATATTTCAATCTAACAGAAATGCTTCCACGTTGTATGACTGCCTTTCTGGAAAAGCAAATCTACTTTGGGGAAAAAAACCCCTCAGGGGCCCTGCCCAGCATGTGGACAGTGACTCTGGCTGTGCATGAAGGACTTTGTCAATCAACTCTAACGACTGGATGTTTCTTCTCTTTTCAACCCTCCTTTTATATTTCTCAGTTACTAAACTGGGGCTGCAACAGGCACAGCAAAGTGCTCTAGCACAAACCTCTCCCAACAAAAAGCTACTCATGAGGTTTGTTTTGATTTTTAAAGTTTGCAGTTGCAAGAACAATTCAGATCAACTGGCTGTACTTACAAAACTGATAAAGAGCATTCCACATGTTAACAGCAACATTAGGTGAAAAAATTATCTATAAAAATACCAGCCACATGCTAAATGAGGTGACATCAAGGCAATAAATAGCTCCATCTGTACGAAAGAGTTTGCAGAACAACACAGAAGACGTCTCTGAACAAAAAGTAACTATGGATGAAGTAGTGCTGAAAAAAAAGTGGGCTGGATTTTTTTTTTTGTTAAAAGAAAAGATCAGTTTTACATATTTTTCTGCGATCACTTTATAAATCTGCTTCACATTAGAAATCAGACACACGTGTATGTTTTCCAAGCGCAGAAAGTCGAAGGTTTACATTTTAATAGCAAAGTGCCTATTTGTGAATGGCAGCAGTGTATATTACAGGCAGTGTGAGAGGGTTAAACAGGACAGCCTCGACTCTTTATAAACTTTTGCCCTCTGGATATGTACTCATTGGCTGCTGTACAAGACTCGAGCTGTATTACACGCCTTAACGATATGGTTCAACTGTCGGTCAGGCTCGGGGCTGGCGCTGCGCCAGACCGCAATCAATGGGACACAAACCTCCCCCTTTCAGATCATCACGAAGGCTCATATTATCTCCTTTTTGTCGTGCTGGTTAAATTTATGGAGCAGAACCCCGAAGCTGCATTCCTTGGCCTGGGCCGGCCCACGCGGGCCTCCCTTTGTTTGGTACTGTAAGGAGCGTGCTTTGGAGGATTGCGGGGTTGTTAGTTCAGGCACTGACTGTTTGCTCATGACTGAAATGAAAAGAGTTCAGGGGAAGGGCAAAAGGACAGCACAAGTGTAAAACCCCATCCCAGCAGGCCCTGGGCTCCCATCTACCACTCCGGCCTGGGACTGAGCACAAAACCTCACGTTAATGACGAAGGGGAAAGTCTGGCTAGTAACAGGTAAACAGCCCGGCTGCACCTGAGCAGCACCTCGAGCTCCCCTGCTTTCAGGCAAGCCTGTAATTGCTACATAAATATGAACCTCGACTAAGCTGGCTTACAACACTGCTGAGAAGTGGTATTAGTTTTAAAGCAATGCTGCATCGCTTTGTTTGAAACTAAAACCCATCAGTGCAAACAGCCACACAGTTTAGTATTTCCACCACTTTGAACACGATGAGTAACCTCAGAGAACCCGATATTGATGATGTAGCAAGCAATTCTAATAAGACACAAAATGACTGGAAATGCAGTACAGAGAGAAGATTTTCATTTTGTCTAAAATGGGCATTTCCTACATCTTCATACTTAGTCTGAGGATGAAAAAAATCTACCTCTGAGTATGCTCAGACAGTCTCTACTCAAAGCTTTATTCCTGTCATAAATAAAGGGCACTTCTTGATCCCACTCCTGACACCATTCTCATTCCAAATCCAAAACCACAGCAGTGTAACACCTACTGAGAAGAAATCAGCTCTATCCTAGCTTAAACCAGGGCAAGATCACAAACTAAGGATGTAAGAAACCTCTAATATGATCTCAAGGCAAAAGCCCCAGCAGTGAAGGCAAATATGGAAAGACTCTATTCCAAATCCGCACAAGAGAAGCAAATATATACATGGAAAACCCCAAGGACTCTCAGTGGTTGTGCAGGAAACAGAAGGTGCCTGTGGAGTCATTCTTCAGCACACAAAATAGCCATGCTTACCTTCATCACTATTAAGACATTCCCCAGAAGCTGCCCCAGACCTGCTGTACCACGTTTCACCCCTGTGGCACCAGCAGGTCACACAGTCAGTCACTGCTCCTGCCATTTGTGCCTTAGAAATAAGCACATAAACCCTGCACTCCTATTGCACTACACCATTTCCACCTTTCCTGCTATTTTTTTGAACTGAAAATCCTAGAAAAAGGGCCAGAAGAGATCATGAAAGCTCACAGAATGTGTATGAGAACAGTGCCAGGGCCCGAGCCTGACACTGGCCACAGCCTGACGGGGTCCCAGCACATTCCAGCAGACACGGCTGGCTTGAATAAAGCCTTTGTTCCTTCCTCGTGGGCAGACGCTCCCAACTTAGCCCACCTCGTTCTGAGCAGCCAGATTTGTGAACTGGAACTGCAAATACTTGATGGCCCAGTCTTCAATGACTTTTTAGCTGGTTCTGCTAGCCACGTACGAATATAATTTTTTTCTTTTCCAAAGACTCTCCAATTCTATTCTAGGAGGCACCAATGCAGACGAATTAAATCTCCAGCTTTCTGTAATTGTTTCCACTCAAGGCAAGTGTTACACAGAATACAGCAAGACAGCAGCATCCTTTAGCAGAGATGCTGTGATCTAAAGATCACACGAAGGTCAGAAAATAAGAAACATGCAGAACAGTAAGAAGTGTTCCATTTACTTTTCATCCTTTGTGTCCTAAAGCTTTGGATGAAATAGAAGATAATTAGACAGAACATGCAGGCTCTAGAAATACAAGTATTTCCAGAAGACATAAAACTTTCTCCCTGTCTAGCTGCATTCCTTTGAGTTTACAGCTAAATACTGTGAAATGGGCACACAGAATAAGAATTCCACTTTGTGAAGCAAATATTTCATGTCACGCAAAGTTTAAGTAGTAGAATAAATCTGTGGTAAATCAAACAAAGGATTTATCCACTCTTTCCAGAAGGAAGTTCATAATTGCTTCTATTTCTGATGGACTACGCCAGGCCAACGTTACAGTGTCTTAGATTTAACTGAACTGGAAAACATTTGTCACCTACTGCAAATGTCTGTGTGTCCCAAGAAACTTTCCTATGCCCTCCAGAAGTGTTGCACTGGAAAGGGAGTGAGTTGTGTACCCACGATGTCCATTTTCAGCCAGCTCTGCTTTCATACCTGACCAGACTGATACCACACCATGCATTTCCCTTGCTACCTCGCACCTTATCCAGACCAGTTGCTGCACACAGTAACACCAAGCTGAACCTGAACCCAGAGTTCTGCACTGAACCCAGCCCAGGCAGCAGTTTAAGTCTAACTGGAGCTGGGCATGGCTCACTGGATGCAGCACCTTTCACCAGGGATGGAAATGCACCTGCCCTTACTTGTAACATATGGCACTGGTAAATATTTGGGGGTTGTGGAGGCCACCACAGTAAGAACTCTGCATTCATTCATCCTTTTGAAATTATTTATTGCTGTTAATGAATGGACATCTAAAGAAAAAGACGATTTCACATTTTACACCCGAGTAACTCCTCAGCATTGCTCACTTCAATGTTTTCCATTTTCACTGTCTGTCCCCCCATCACAACATTCCCTTACAGTGCCTCTGTCCCTTAACCAGAGTCTGAAAGCATCCAGGGTATCTTTCTACCCTCAAATGTCAAGTTAAACACTAATGTTTTAGTGGGAAATCCTTCTTACAGAATAGATGCTGGGATTTAGAATGACAGCCAGTCCCTCACAAAGCCTCCCTGTTTAATGCCAACAGACAAGTCACCACTGGAGAACCCAATGCCTGCAGTTTTCTTAAGCCAGGTTTTTGTTCAGTTTAATACATTCTGTCATGGCAAAGCAAAAAGACTTAAACACAAAAACTTACACAAGTCTTAACTAAAGGTTGAGCCCTCCTTGTTGGCCTTTAAATCATCTACAGCTTCTTTCTTAGATGTAGGGTGCATAAAACCACAGAGGGACAATGTGAGGCAGCTGCACTGAACAGCCTCAGCAACCTAAATCCTTGGGCTTGAAAAAGTGTCTTTTTACAAACAGGTAAGGGGGTTGTTTTGGGGTTTTCCTGTCTTAGACCCTCTTACTCCAAGTCTAGCTCGTAAACCCCAGAGACTAATCAAGGTAACCTATGTAAAGTATAAGACCTGTATGATTAAACATTGCCTAATGCAAGCCCATAATTGCTTATTTTTTTCCAAAAATCTCCTATTACATAAAAATATTCTATAGGGAGATGTGAAAGGAACCACATATATATAATATTAACATAGGATTACATTGCTTCTCTAGGTCCAAACACCATGAGTTTTACTTCCATTCCTTCCAAATAGTTAAACTGAGTCAAGTTCAAACAAGGGGACAATGACAACCAACTGCAGACAACTGAGTATTCCAAACATAAATGGTATTCAGTAGTGCTGATCCCTAGGAACAGCCTCCTGAAAACATTATTTGGACATACAGTGGGTATCTGCAGTAATGCACAAAAATGAGTTAAGAGTTTGGGCACCAATCCCACACAACCCTCTCAAAAGGAAAGGCAGAGAGGGATGTGTCAGTGCAGTTTGAATTCTCCAAATCATCTGGACTTTTGCTGGGCACAAACAATGGACAATGTATTGTTCTAGAAACTGTGACATTTTTATACATGAGGCTCTGGGACTACAGACTCTAATAAAATATGATTAAGCAAACTCAGTGTTTTAAAGCTTCATCTTTCTTTTACTGTATCCTGTGGATTACAAAAGAAACCCAATGAAAACTAAGTACATGCATCATTTCTTCAGTCATGCGTAGCAAATCCTGCTTTATTGTGAAGAACAGAGCCTGTAGTGCCAAGAAATTGTCCTTCAGCTCTTTGTTCCATGGGGGAGGGCAAAGGAAACAAACTATGACATGTCCAGCCTGTCAATGCTGGAGGAGGGCACCAAAAAAATGGGAAGAAAAGCTGCCCCCTTGTATTTCATTCTCACACAGAGGTACTCAGGCTTGACTTCACTTTTCTTTATTTCTAAAGTTGTATCACTTGGAAATTTTTTTTTTTTTGATTTCTTGAAATACTAAGTTTTACTAGCCACATTATGAGTATGCTGAACTTCAGAAATGCAGCAAAATGTGGGGTGGCATCGCACTCCATCCTCAGCTCTGCCTTTGGGCACTCCAGAACAGTCACCACAAGCCTCAGCTGCTTGAATTCCTTCCAGAGAACTTTAAAGGGAAGTTGACTCTCCCCTTAGGAAGAGCGAGCATGCAAAGCAATCTTGACAGATTCCACTCCCAGGCAAACATAATCACTACTTGACTGACAAAAAGCGCTACTAGTTTCTTGATGCACAGCATGAGACTTGTGCAAAATAAAATCTGAGTAGAAACAAGAAAAAAACCTAACACATTCTTACAGAGAGCTGTAGAAAAGAGAACCAACTAGAAGCCAGAAGTGTCTCATGAAGAAAGAAGCACTCCTTGAATAGAAAAGGGAACAGAGAAGCACTTTATGTTCATTCTAAAGGGCAGCGTCACTTATTTAGAAATCATTTTAGGTCTTAGATGGTAGTTTATTATATCTTTCTAGTTAAGAAATTAAATTAGATGAGGTGCATTTTCAGAAAGAAATTAAGATTTTGAGATTAAATCAGCCACACTGAAGAGAAACAGAGCTGCATTTGGGGAACTACTTCTCTCACAAGGAAATCCACATTTACTTATGCAACAAGCAAGAGCAGACACTTCAAGAACAGTGCCAGGATCTCCAAATGAACTACAGAAAACTTTCAGTGATAAAATAAAAGAATACTGAGCAGGTGAGAGAAGAATACTGAGCAGGTGAGACTGGTCACAGAAAAAGAAGCATCTACTGAGGTGCCGCAAAATATGTAGACACAAACCCAGCTTTGCTTAACTACCAGGATCTAGCGATGTAAAACTACATTTGGAGGGCAAATTAAGAGGCATTTAAAACCCCAGTGAGGACACTGAAGTATTCAAGGACCTGAAGAAGTCAGAAATATGACAGGAAATTAAATGGGGTTCAACCTACAACATTGCATTCCTGGGGAAAAAATCCAGAATGCAAATGAGAAATGACAAGGAGATACTGCTTGCAAAGCAGTAAAATCAAACAAAACATTAAAAAAATCTCTTGGGGCAAAACAGCAAGCAGAAAAATGGGCATCAGTTTGCAGTGGGATACAGAAGTAAAACCAGCCAAGACAACTCTGGGTGGCTTGCAGAGCACAGCCTGTCCCAGAGCAGGGGGATGATGGGCCCTCTTCACACCACACTGATGGGAACCTGCAGATGGGGGTTTCAAAGCACCCCCACGAAAGCAGGAGAACAATCTCGACATCAGCTAATGACAGAAGAATGTAAACCATGAAATCCAGCTGGACAGTGACTGAGCATGGGAGGCTGGGCCAACACTGAGGAAAAGCCCATGGCTACAGCTGTGCACCAGGGAGAGAAATGGACAAATCTGCTCAAAGAAAACAGATTATCATGAAGACCTGTTATCCCACTGGGAAAAAGAAGAAAGGATATGAAGGAAATCACACTGCTCAAGTAATTAATTGATTCGATTGGTAAATACATTTTCTCTCTGGCTTCTAGGAAAATCTTAGGAAGGGCTTACCAGGAGAATAACAACATCCTCTTGACCAGAATCATGGCCCATACATGACTGACATTATTGTAAAGACAGATCTAGATCAAGTCCAAGATCAGGACCAATTCTGGGGCACATATAGAAGTGTAAAGGGTCAAGCAATATCTATCTGTAAAACCTGAGAACCTCGTGGCAGTATATTGGCTGAGTTGGTCTCCATACAATTAGGTACATATTTCCTACTTCTCTGTGTCACTGACACTCGTGCTCTCAACCACACTGCTTTTGACCTCACAATGTTAATCACTACTAACACAACTAACAGAGAGATGGATGCAAAAAGACAAAAAAAATTAAATTATAATCACCTGGTTTTGACTTTGTGTCAAACTTTGCAACCTCACTGCACAACTCCAAGTGATGAGCAAAGGAACTATCAGCACAGGCTGCTGCTTGCCACATGAAGTACATTTAAAAGAATCAAATATTTACATAACAATTTTCTGTGACCATTAATGGCTTTCCAATCTCAAACTCTTCTTTACTAATAACAGTCTAGCTCATGGACAGAACTGGGAAGGTCACATCTCCTTACTTCTAATTTTCACATTGTGACTCAGAAAAGAACACAAATCCTTGCAGCAACAGTCCAAGAATAATCTTAAACTTGCACTGACCTGGCAGAAGCCTGAGAGAAAGCCATAAAGGCAGTTTCCTGCACTACTTGTTAGGTTAGACACACATCTAAATATAAATGTTCTTTACTTGTGCTGCACCAGGACGTAAAACACGTTTCTAGGCGAGAGCTCTCCAAGCATATCCAGAGACATAACAGCTTTCCTGTTTTGAACTGGGCTTTAAGACTTTTGGCAGTATATGAAAAATATGGAAATAATCAGAACTGTTGTATGTGACACTGGAGTACTTGGAACATATAAAACCCACTCAATAAAGGTATCAAATCACAGGCATTAACTGTTTATAAATTAGATGTATGCTACACTTTCACCAACTGCTTTATGCTCTTTTCTGCCTTAAATTTAGAAGCAGTAAGGCAGCTTATCTATGATTAGATAGTATGTTTATAAGATTAGCCTTGAAAAAGTCCAGCCTAAAGTCAGATTTTAAAAAAATTTTCTTGCCCTTTAAACCAATCACCTTTGAAACTAACCCCTTAAGGTCTAAAGCCATCTCCTGCGCCTCAGCCGTGCTGGTCTGGCTCCACGTTCCCAACACATGGCGTGTGCCAGCTGCAGCAGTTCCAACACAAATCAACACATGTGAAGACAAAAAAGACTCAAGTCCATGTAGCCTGATCACAGGAACACATGCTGCCGACTCTTCCATTCCATTCAGGAACTTTGCTGGAATTAGACTACGTCTTTTAGGCAAGCCAATAACCTCAATTAAAATTCTTCATCCCACTCAAACCTGATCCAATGGTTAAAGTCAAGCAGCTGAAATTCAGAGCTTTTTTTAAAAATTCAACCATGTAATTAGAGAATTGCAAGGGGCCTATAATTTACAGTTACGTATCCTGCTATTTAAATGCAATTGCAATTAACTGGCTGAGTCAGCTTTGCAGCAGCACCACGAATGTGCTCTGGGAAAGGTCAAACAGCTCCTGTCACGCTCACGAACTTCAGGTGTTCAAAACTACACTGGAGATCAGCTCCTGCCAGGCATATCCAGGCACATCCATCAGGGAAGGCTGCTCTTGTGTGCTGAGCTTGGAAGAGCCTACACGGCCCAGCAGGCTCCAAGCAGAGCCAGCAGCTCGGGCTTGGAACGCTGTTCTCCTCCGAGTCCAAACCACACATTCTTGAGCAGTTACAAACGTGGCGGGGGGATAGTGGTACACAGCAGCCCAGAAAACAGACAAACCCTTTCTCCTGTGGGGCTTTTTAAACCCCCAAAAGAACAATTTGGCTCCTTCATTATATAAGCACATAAAACCCACACACCAAACCAAACATGAAGGCAAGGTTGCTTACAGATGGAGGTGGCATTTTGGTTCCCTCCTCCCCTTACACCATCTACATATTCTAAAGTAAATTTGTTTAGCCAAAAAAAGTTTTGATTAGACTTTTGCAAACTGGAAAACTGCAGTAACTGAATAACCTTCAGAAAGGTTGGAGCTTTTTTCCCATTTTTGTTTCTTTCCTCTTGTAAAAGGTTGTTGGGTCAGAAACTTTACAGACTGTGTATAGACACTAAAATCATTTCGCAGTGCTCATCTGTGACAACAGGATTTCAGAATCTATGGAAGCAAAAACGTGGTTCAGTTCATCTGTCTTAAGGTCTTCTCTCAACTGACAGTTAACAAGGCAAGGAGAAATATGTCCCAAAGGAAACACAAGCCCAAGATCAGGCTGGCTGGAGATCCTCTTGCCCTCTTTCTCCCAGCTGCTGTCCAGTTTGGCAACTGTTGATAACACCTACTGTGTACAGGCTGTATCTCACAGAAGCATGTCAAAACGTGAATTTTGAGGTTCTATATATCTTGAAGCAAATTACAGTAGACACACAGCTCCACCAGAAATCCAGCTAACAGCACAGCCAGGTGTGCTTCTCCCCACCTTTACATAAATCAGTCAACCTGTACAAAATTAAGACATGCACAAGGGAAACACTGGATGTGTTTTCTCAGGGATGCGCTCAGAGTTCTCATTTAATTTTGTGCATGCAAATATACTGACCAAATTTCAATCCTTGACCTCTCGGTTTTATAAATCAGGGTAAATCCCAAATATGTAAGACACACATGTACAAACTTCCATTTTCAGAACAAAGCCCACCTAGGGTCATTCTTCAGGCTTCCTGCACCTCACTCACACTTCATCAAATGTACTGTTTACTGGAACCCTGATGTAGACCCTTCAGAATTCCAAGAGTGGCATAATAAAACACAGGAAATGGGAAAGCCAAATGGGAAGACAAAACAAGCAGAAAACTCAATATTTTTCAAACATTTTTCTCCAAGCTTTCTGACAATAAAACCTACTTAGGGTTTTCTTTCCCTTCTTCAGCACACAGGTCTCACTTACATACAACAGGACTTCTTGGCACAGTAATACAAAGTAAACTTGTGGCCACAGAGAGCACAAAGACTCTTCTCTCAGAGCAGTCCTTTCAGAACTTGGTCCTTTCCCTCTGCCACACTCACAGTCAGTGCTAATGAACACTTATTTATTTTAAGCAAAACCAGAGTTACTTTGCTGAGCCCTTGCTATACCAGTAACTGACCACAGGAAGAAGCCAAAACATCTGTCCTGACGTGCTGACACCTCACACCCACAGAAGGATGGGCAAATGCACATAAGGGCACACAGCCACCCCCTTTCATAACTGAGAACTTTGCACAAAATGAAAATTAGAAGACAGTGACACTATACTGATGACAGAACTCTTCAAACATTTCAAGAGCTGTTTTTCTATAGCAAAATGGAAGCTGGTGGTAGAGCAGGGAGAAGTCCTTCATTTCAACTCTGTGTGAGGATTCAGTGGTAGAAGTTTAATCTTACACATACAGCCTTCCTAAAAATTTTGCTTCATCTAATACTGTAGCTTAATAATTCCTATTTTATGTTGCAGCTTTTCCAGGCAAATTTACTCTTGTAGGAGTATCAAGAAATGCCATCTATTAAGCAAAAAGCAAACGGAATGAAACGGGCTGATAACAGCTCATGTTAACTTTGTTGTTTTGCCTGAGGAAAGATAATCAGCTCAGAAGTTGCAGCAGGCATCAATGCAGAGTTTTACAGTAGGATGGAATGGAAATACCAGCTGGGGGCTGACCTGGGGCCGCTCACGGTCGCCGTGTCCCTCACCGCCTGCGCGGTTTCCGACGCGAAATCCAGCGCTCCCGCCACGGGTTTGGTGACGGTGCCCACCAGCCCCTTCCCCAGGCCGGAGATGAAACCACTGACCCCTCCTTCTGTTTTCACACCTTCCACCGTTGAAGTTATGACACTTGTCAGTCCTCCAATGATACCTGGCAAAGACAAGAGCAGCACAGAAGTCCACAATTATTGGCTCTAGAACTTACAGAGCCTCATCCACCTGCCTACATGGTTTATTGTGCATTTAATTTAATACACAAACTGCTTCAAACTCAATTACATTAACCAATAACTTTATACTTTGTCTATGTAGTATACACATGAATATGTACAGACCATAATATCCCACAGAAAAAGGTTTAATTCATCACTAAATATGTGTGTCTAAAAATATTTCTATACTGGTTCATTTCCAGCTGCACTAACCAAGAGTCCTCATCTATTGCACAGGTTAAGTGGTTACTTAGGATGTGACAAAATTCAATCACCACAAAAAGCTGGTACACTTTGAGACAGAAAACAACAGAGTGCATTTCTCCACTGGACAAAGTCAATTATTTGAAACTGGCATTCTAAGTGTCTTTGAAGTCACTTTAAGTGGCTTTAACTGTGATACTGCTGACAGATATTTTTGTGCACATTTCCCTTCTGGAAAACCTCAGTGCTCTGAGAAATCAAGCATCTACTGAGGTTTCAAAAGACTTAGAACAGTTCACATTGTCTGAGAACACGCTTTAGAGATTTCACATCTCCATGATTAAAATATCCATTTTTAGTGCCCTGGCTCAAGCACTCACCTGCCCAGCTTCCAGTAGCTAAGGGCTCCTCTGAGGTCTGTAACTCAAGTACAGACCAGGCAGATCTCAACAGCCAAACTCAAGAAGCACGAAGTATTTAAATCTCTCCTCTTGAGTAACTATAGTTTATGATTAAATCCTGTCTGTTGAAATGTAGTAATTAGCAGTTCCTTTCTTTTTTCAAAAAACTGAATGGGAAGCATTTAAAATGCCACAGACTTAGGACTAGAACAGTCACACTAATTACTGGATAATACAACACAGTGAAGTGCTTTTATAAAGGACTTTTCAGTAAAGACTCACACATTTTGAACTTCCTGTGTTTCTACCAATTTATGTCTGTACAGCACGTTGGTGTGAGAGGAACCTTTCATGATCCATTTCATACCTACAGTGTCCCTCTATGACCAAAGCAAAAAGACTTTTCTCAGCATAGAAAAGATCCTCTTTTAGTGAACGCCAAATCAGCTTTACACAGGCTGCAACAGTTACACTGTGAGAATAACATTTAAACAAACTGAGTCAAGATGATGCAAAATCTAAATATTTGATTTAAACTTGGCTTGTATTGATTTAACCTTCTTCAACAGATAAATCATGAACTAAATCGATGTGAAGTTCTGGCCAAATTAAAACTAGTCCACTGCCTTTTACACAAATTCATGTCTCTAGTTCTTAGTACACTGAAAAAACCCACAAAATAACCCAACTGGTGAAATGTAACTTTAAACTGATGTAGTACTGATTCCAAGGAAACTCAGGTTTCTGGAACTAAAAGCAAACCTAATAAAGCTACAACCTAGCCATAATAATTTTTTTAATTTAATGTCTGGCCCTCAAAAAAACTGTTTGTGTGGGTATTTCATGCCTCTACAAAGAAATGGATGCTCTGGATGAACTTTCTTTGCAATTTCAATTTAGTTTGCAAAAAAAGCTTTTACTTCCAGTTACATGTGAAAAGCCCTGAGTATTAAATGTAGTTTCTGTTGAAAACCAAACAACGTCCCCACCCCGACCTGCCAGCACTGAAATTCGAGCATAAAGCCTCTGATAGCTCCACTGACCAAACACCCAGCAGTAACTTTGCAATCTGTTCTTTGCAATCTGATCACCCCTTTTAAGAGAGAAATGAGTTAAAATTACAGCTAAGGGTTACCATGTGCAAGTCCATGGATTCCAGCTACAAGGTGCTCCCCACTGGTTGCAGCATGGTATCGGATATATTCCCGCTCCGTCTGATGCCTGTTATCCATGGTCTTTCCCAAACCATCTGACAAAGTCCCAGCAAACTGCAAGAAAAGAACCCTTTCTGTTATTAAAAGAACAAAAGCTGTTTCTCCTAAGTAGATTCACTGCAGAAAATTCCTAGATCCTACTTGTGAAATGCACACTTATACAGCTCATTTTGATACATAATGGAATCTGTCCAATCCTTTTGCCACAGAGAAAGCTCAGAACTACATCAACACGTGCTGTTAGAATCCTAAGGTGACAAGGAGGTGCCCCAAGTACTGTGGCCAAGCCAAAACAAACCGAGTCTGTGAAAGATGTACCAAAAGCAATGCCGATGACCCAAATGCAACCCC
Source organism: Orthonyx spaldingii (assembly GCA_013397795.1). Taxonomy (NCBI): domain Eukaryota; kingdom Metazoa; phylum Chordata; class Aves; order Passeriformes; family Orthonychidae; genus Orthonyx; species Orthonyx spaldingii. The sequence goes on from VZTJ01000908.1 coordinate 120,902, forward strand.
TCAAAACCTCAAAGGAATGGTATTTAGATACAAAGCTTTTCCTCTGCAAAGATATGTGTAAAGCTTCGAGGCAAATATGCCTGTCATGAAACGAAAACATTTTTAAGAGTTAATTAAATTCTTTTCAGTAACTCAGGGTAGAATTGGCTGTGTTGAAGAAGGAGTGAGAGCCAGGCCACACTCAGGGCATGACGTTGGGAGATCCCTGACAGGATTCCCAGCTGTGCTGGGAAGTGCTGTCCTGGTTTAAAAGACAGGTGTCAAGAGAGAGATGACGAGGCGAGAACCTCCCTTGGAATGGAAAATATTACCCCCTTCCCTCCAAATTATTATAACGTTGAAATTACGGGGCTTTCAGGCAAAGATATAGGAAAAGAAATACCAGTTCACTACTAGTATATCTAAGTACAGCAAGACAAACAAACACCAGCAGTGGCAGCGACACCAAACAGAGCCAGAGCCCAGTCCCGGCCTCCTCCCGGCTGCGGCACCTCCCCTGCGCTGCAGTTCCGGGCACGGCCAGCAGGGGCGCTGCGGGCTCCCGGCCGGGCAGGGCGGCTGCGGTGAGTCCCCCGCGCCTGCAGGGGGCGCTGTGGCGCGGCTCGGCCGCCTCTCCCCACACGGTGATGGCGGCTCAGCCGGCGGGAGAGAGAAAAGGGGCTCCTGCTGCAAACTCACCGCGAGGGGAGAGGGGACAGCCCGTCCCGGTGCCCCTCTGGATAGTGAAATGGATGGCAGCTGGACGTGGCACACACGGGGTGGCAAGTAAAGCAGCAGAAACTGCAGCCACAGCAGGAGCCGCAGGGGTCGGGCAGACACCGGGTGTCAGGTTAAAGTGTAGCGAGAAATCCGACGCAGCAGCAGCAAGCAGTGCGGCTGGGCAGTGGCAGCCAGGCTCCCGCAAACAGCCGGGAGACGCTCCCTGGGAGGCACTCAGGGTCCCAGGTTTTCCCCTGAGGCGCCCGAGCAGATGCTGAGGGTCCTTCCCAGGGAGATCGGGTGTTGATAAGGTCCCAGTTGAAAGGCCTCTCTTATGAGCAAAGGCTCACCCACGGTAGGAGAAGCAGTAAAATACGGAACTCCACAGTGGCGGTGGATTCTTCCCACAGCAAGCACAGCCCAGCTGTCTCCCCTCTGATCCGAGAGCGAGGAGCCGAGCCCAGCCCCTCTACCCCCAGCCAAAATCTCACAGTATCTCTGCCCTTCCCAGGAGAAAGCCCCCCCAATTAATAGGGTAGCCAGCTGCACCCTTTGCCCTCCTCCTCCTCACAGCACATCTTTTGTCTCTCTTAAGTATCGCCATGATTACCTCTTAGGCAACAAATGGGAGAAAATTCCCCGAAAGAAAAAAAAAAGCAAAAAAATCCGAACCTCCAACAAGTGTCCACAGGTATCAAACCAAAAGCCCGAGGGGAACCCTGAGTGTGTGTGTGGAGCATCTTGACTCCTTACACTTACCTTGAACAGCATGGAGGAGGACTTGAGACATACCCATGGATGAAAGGGAACATTACGTCCAAAAAGGATTTGTTCTGAGAACTCTGACCATTTCTGTTGTGTGAGTCAATGAAAAAGCACCAAATAAAAATGATCTATTGTGATCAGCTGACCTTGAGTCTAACATAATCAGATACAAACCAGAAGCTTGGTGGAAAGAGGGAGGCAAGAAAAGGAGACAGAAAACCTGAAACCTTGCCTTGTATTCAGGATATTATTAGAGAAAAGGGCTCCTAGCAGGAATTTTCCTGGAATACCCTCCAAAAACTATCTGCTGTTTGATTATGCATAGTTGGACACCTCCTGTACCACTCTCAACTACTATCAGCATTCTTATCTCCTTTCAATAAATGAAAAAACTTCATCCTCTCCACTCTTGTGGAAGGAAAGATCATTTCAAGCTTTGTTGTGTCTTCGACTGGGGCTGGGGAATGTACCAGGTGCCACAGGAATGGCACTCAGGGTGCTGAAGTCCCCGGTGTCCTGCATGACCACAGCTCTTCCAGGACAAGGACTTCATTGTGTAAGGACCTGTCCATGTCTCGTGGACAATCTCCTCTGCACCCACAGCAGCTGCAGTAAAACCTCTCCATGGCTCAGGTGTGCAGCAGAGGACAACTGAGACGTGGTGTGAAACCCTGATACACTGAAGATCAAAAAAGAACTGGACAAACAGTTCATTTATGGGCTCAATGCCATGTTGAAGTTCCCCTTCTTTTTCTGCCATTTCTTCCAAGGCTGTGTTTCTTTTTCACTAATGACACAATGTCTCAGTTTGAAACACTCCTTTTCAGCCTAAAGGCAAACCAGTCCAGTGGCTCCAATTATCTAAACAAGTAGATTTTAACAACAGAGTCGAAAATGAAATCCCATGACCTTTCTTGTGACTTGATTAAATGGACACTAAACAGAACATAGTGATCAACGACTGAGTTACTTCTGACCTTGTTGTGAACTTAATGTAGATGTTACTAAAAAAAAAAAATTAGCCTAGGAATACAAACCGACCTGAAGCTATCTGTGAACTGTGTTTAAGGTTAGGGTTTTTTCTGGAAAAATACTTTGCTTAGGAGGATTAGAGTAGTTGCTATAGAAATTTAAAGGCTCAACAGGTCTTCAAAATTCAAACCTCATCACAGAATCTCTCAAGAACTGAAACTGATTATTCAAGAAAACACTTTGGAAGTTACAGTAGTGCATGACTGGACAATCAGCAGGAATAAACCAACTTATTGATGAGAATTGGTAATCTCTCTTTACAGCTTTCCCCCCACTGCACTCACACTGTCCAGCTCCACTGCCCCAGCTCTTCTTGCAAATGTAATCCAGTCTTTCCTCAAATTTCCCTTCCACTGTGATGCAGAATCTGACACCTAATTGTCAACAGCAATCCTGTTTGTGTGTAGACAGAATTTTAATGTAATAGTGTATTTTTCTTTGCAAGGAAGAAAAAGGAAAAAATCCCATGCATATAGTTTAAAAGTCCAACTCCATTAGCTGTAAACTCAAAGTTAAATCAGGACATTTTTGACTGAGTTATTTAGAAAATAGCATTGAATTATACATGTAAGCAAAACAATTCAAGAATTTTAATGTACCAAACGTACCATGAAATGTTTCCATTTTGCTCTGATTCAGGTGACAAAATCTGAACTCAGCACACGTTAGTTACAAAACATGAACTTCATGTTGAATTACTTTTTGATGCGGCTCCTCCTCCCCCCTCCCCTAGGACTGTTTGTTTTCTGGCCTCAGTTAATAAAGACTGAAGCCAAACTTTTGTCACCATCTGCACCATTTGTACCCAAACCAAGGGGTTTCCTCAGTGAGCACAGTGAGTGGGTCCCTCCTGAGCCATTTCCAGCTGGGACCAGCCCCTTCCTGCTCTGTGGTGCAGAGTTTGCCAATTAGAGGTGAAATACCAGGGAAGATAAAACAAGGGGATGTTCCACAGGCATTAGCAAGTGATGGGAAGGGCTGCTGGGCAAGGGGTTAACTCACCCTTTCTGTGTGAGGTTCAGACTCGTATTTGAATAAAGATTCAGACTGTGGTGTCAGAGTTACCCTGATTCCTGATCTGAACCACAACTACATCCATCCATATCACCCACTACAGGTAACACCACCTGAGTGAAAATACCTGCTGGGGATCACAACTTGACCCTTCCTTTTACCTTTTCTGTGCACCTCAGAAACACTTTCCCTGACATGGTTTCTGAAGTCTATTTAGACTAATAGGATTGTATCTACCTATACAATAAGGAAATTAAAGATTTTTAACATAAAAAACCCACAACCAACCAAACACCTGCACAACACCTCCTGCCTAGTCTGTGTAGGTTATAATCACTATATTGAGAACAAGTTCCTCAGCAGTTACTTCAGGATCAGAAACCTAAGCAAACTTTAGAAATTTTAGCAGTTTTAAGTCCAGCTTAAATTCTGACAGGAGATTTGAACAAGCTGAAGCACAAAAGCAGACCTGCCTTTTCCCCACCATGTGTCTTGCTTTTAGATGCCTCCTTTGGGGAGTGCAATATCAGCTGCTGAGGTTGAGGTTTTAAGACTCAGAAAGAGCAGAGATGGTGCTTTATTGAGCTGTTAACCCGGTCACACAGCAAATAGGCTCCAGATAAACAAAGGTGACACCAAAAGTTCGACCCACCCTTGTCTTCCTCAGCTTTTGTTAATAAGGTGTGACCTGATAACTTCAAAGCCTACTCAAGACCATGTAAATGCCAACATAACTAAACACAACAGTCTGTGGAACAAACATGAAACTAATCAAGGGACTTGTAAAAGCCAGCTCCCTCTTCTCTACCCTAATTTTCATAATGAGTTCTTTGTCTACTTGCGGATGAAAAAAAGAAATTAGTCACTTGGTCTTTTATCTCTGCGTTTTCCCCATTTCAGTCATCCTTTGCCTTGGAACAGAACTGCAACACCATACATTAGTTTCAGCTAAGGGAAGTTATCTGCTTCCAGACCAAAAGGCTCCCAGTGTTTCTGGATGAAGCCAGTCTGCACAAGGCACACACAGAAGTGGGTGTTTTACTTGTCAACTTGGCCTCTCCAAACAGAGGGAAATAGGAGCCTTCCAGACTGCTGATTAAAAGCTCTGTCAGTTCAGGTACTTAAAATATTTCAGCTTCTCATCAGTACGTATTGTTTAGTGCTTTGCCTTATCCATTTTGCCTGGACAGAAGGAGAACCCCTCCTCAAAGCCCCAGGCAGCTGAGCACTCATCCACCTTCATTCACAAGACACCCTCTCTCTCCTCTCACCCTTTCTGTCCCCAGAGCAGATGGTTCTTCCTGCATTTTCCTTCTACAGAGCGACACTGATCTTTTCTTCCAGGTCTGTGCTCTAGAGACACTTGGACCCCTGGTTTTCACCCCACACCAGTTGATGTATGATATACAGCTACTGACTGGTAACATACTGAAAGCAGAAAACATCCCCCACTGCACTTCAACCTGTCTGCAGTAACATAAACTCATCCTCCTGAGCAGGGTGAAATATGACATTTTCCTCCAAATCCCAGGACATTATGCTACTGTGCACACTGCCTTGGGATGAGCATGCTAACCACTCTCAGCACTTCACAGTCATTGAAGATGTTACTGCACTTCTGCAAGCCCAGGGCACACCAGGCTCAGCCTCCTCCTCTGCAGACTCAAATCAATGATTCATCCTTTCTTGTTTTACATTTACACAGTGTCACCAATCAATATTAACTATTCACCAAGATCTGCAAAAGCAGGTGAAATGCTATCTGTACAAGAAACTAATCTATTCATGTTTTGGGTTATTTGGTGTGTTTGTTTTTCTTTTTAAAGGCACAATAATTAAGGAAGTTTTGCCACAAAAACCTTTTACCACTGACTACATATCCCTTGCTGTTTCAAGCAATAGAAGAAAAACAAAAACACCCATATACAGTGTTTGTGAACCAAAGCTGGTGCCAAACAATAAGGCTTATGGGGCACAAGAAGAATTCAAAGCAAATGAAAGCTTAACTTTGGACTGCTTGTTCCCTCTAAGCCAGATGCATGAAGAACACAGCATGGAAATAAGGTTTAAGTAATCTTTTAAAGTCTTTTTAAGCTCTTGGCACTGTCTGGTTCTCTAAGGACATCCCAAAAGGATAAATACACAATTATGACCTGAGTCCAAACATTCCATTGTAATTCTAGCATCAGAGAATGGTACATTTACAAATATTATTGACTGAGCAAAGCAGAACATTCCAAGAAGGAATGTTAAGGGAGAAAGTGATGAAATTAAATATAGAGCAGATAAAACTTCTGTGCAAACCTCACAATGAACTGTGTTTAAATCAGAAATCATGGGGTTTATTCAGTTCTCATCTTTGCTTTGCAGAACTCATTTAGAATGGAGTTCAATCCTTTGTGGTCACTTACCTGGTAGAAACATCATTAAAAATCACCTTTATTTCCTACAACTCTACAACCTGCTAAAGGTATTTTAGAGGAAGCTGATTTTTATGCTGACGTCTGTCAGTAAATTACAACAGTTCAAAATTAAGCACTTGCCCATGGAGGCAAAAAATCCTCACAGTGTACATGTTCTAGGCTAAGGGGACATATATACATGCTGCTAGGATTTGTGGTTTAAAAGAGTCATCCTCAACTCTTGCTGCTATTCTTTGGAAAGTGCAAAAATCAAAAAGCCATGCAGGATTTTTGGGATATACACAAGGACTGGGTGCAGTGGGACAGATAAAGTTGTCCAGTAAACTCTGCAGCCTAAGTTTGCCCACTTTAATTGCAATGTCTCAGGATTGATATGCAATATATTTCCGTGACTTACCACAAAAATAACTTTTAGAGCAGTTTCTTTGCTCACCAGTACACTCATTGTTATAGAGTGGAAGCAGCACACATTTAATTTTACAATCTGGACACCAGTAGGCACAGACAACAGAGAGATTCCTCCCTTCCTATCACTGTGGTCAATGATGTGTTATACTGGGACTAAAAAGTGAAATGCTTTTATTTGAAAACATAACAGGTGTTTGTTTGTCGGGTTTCAAAGGCCTACTGGTCTGAAGCTGTTCCCCAAAATACTTTTGCCATGGCTTTGGTCAGTCTCTTGAGAATTACTTGGGGCATTTTAGCAGGAAAGTTTGTGAATTCAGTTAAATTTACATGCTCTAGACTTTTACACTTTGCTTTACACATCAAGACAGACCCAAGTCAACTCTTCAGTCCTAAGCAGAAAGGACAGTTCAGGCTGAGCCTCCAAGGCATTCACAACCCAGCCAAGCTGTGCAGAGAGAAACGAGTCCTGGCACTCTGAGCAGCACCGACACACTCTTAATTTAGAAATTACTAAATCAGCAAAAAGCGATAATCAGCTTCTCATTTTCAGAGCAACATAAACTTTGACCCTCTCCAAATTACTGACAACCACGAGGAGCAGACGGCTTTTCCCACTGAACAAACGTGTTCCTTGAGATTCCCTGCAGCATTCCCCAGCCCTCTTTATGTCATACGCCCAAAGTAAAGGAGCTTTAATTAGCTCACATCCCATCGTTAACTGAGCTTCCTAATGCATCCTGACAAGGGCTGCTGGCGGCCGCGGGAACCCCTGCCGGGCCGGCTGCGAGGAGCCTGATTAGCCGGGTATCCCAGGGGAGCCCCGCTGTTCCCACCCCGCCGTGCCCCAGGAGCTGGGTCGCTTCCCTCCGGGACCTCCTGGGAAGCAGCACCAGCAGGTGCCCGCTGGCAACAGTTTTGTGTTACAGCGCTGAATGAGTGATCCCTGCAGGAACCGCCGGCTGTTTTCACAGACACAGAAGGCAGTCAAAAGTCCACAGCATGAACTTGGAATGACCCCAATTGCGGAGTCACTGGCGGGTTCATCTGGAGGACAACTGTGCTTTATTAAACAACTAATACTCTTAACAGATAATTCCCCTCCCCCCAGCCTTAACTCTTACCAAGCCTGAACGTCTTCATGTTTGTTTATTTTTTGGGAATGGAATTATTTGCCCTCCTTCACCCCCTCCCTTAGACCCCTCAATATACTGAAAAAAGGAGAAAAAGCCTGAAGAGATCCAGTGCCTTGAGTTAATAGGTAACAACAACGAGGGGGCACATTAGGTTTGGTTTTAACATCATCTCTACCAGCTCTGTCCATTTTGATTTCCAAAAGCATTTCCATCTGCACTAACTGCAGCACTCAGGCTCTTTCCAGCCAGTTTCTTTTTCTGCCATGACCACCTGTGACCCGCCTGGGATCTGAAAGAACCTCCTGTTTAAAAACTAACAGGTTTTCCATGTTCTACTACATATTTTGAAGGAAACACCATTGCAAGCACATTAACTGGACCTGCCATCGTGTGTGTGTGTGTGTAAATAGTGAACAACTCCGTGAGCTGTTTGGATCTCCTGGAATAGCTTGGCCTTCTCCCCTGGACAAAGAAAGACTATTTTCATGACTCATGATACACAGCTAAGGAACTTCAAGTTAAAGTCTGTATTATTTAACATTTTCTACACAACCCTACAACTTTAAATACACAGCAGGGAAGTGCAGTCAACCATTTATCAAGACTGAAATGATGAATTTCAAACCCACACCCCATTTTTTCTCCTTCAGATGCTAATGGTGATATATGGGCTAGATGTGCCTGTCCGCCTGACATGTTACCAGTCAAAAACTGCAGGTTAAAACTGAATTTTATTTCATCTACGATAATTGCTTATTTCCAGTGTCACAGTTTCTGGCTTGGCAAATCTCTGCATACCTCATTTTAATTTCTCCTTTGCTCACTGAATTCTCCAATGAGTCAGCAAAACAGGAACAGTGTGTTTTATTTTCCAGGAAAACCAGCTGGTAAACCCCTTCAAAATGAGGCTCTAGAGCAGGTGTAAAATTTAAAGCTCTCTAATCCCTCTTTTTTTTCAATTGCCAAATGGTCACCTGTACATTCCTCTATCCAGCTGTGCATCTCCGCGTGTGCAGTTGCTGCATTGTTGCAGGACTCTCATTATCAATTCTCATTAGCAATTTCTCCTGGGTGAGCACCATTCAAAGCCGCCACCAATGTGTCAGTTGGCTTCTGAATGGGGCACATTTAGGACATCAAGTCCACATCAAACCAGTTCTTCCCACAGACTATATCACCATCTCTGTTCAATCTACCCATGCCCGTTTCTCCACATAAAAATACACTGGAGTAAAGTGTGTTCACTTTGTGCAAGATGCTTGGTAAAAGAAAGGCTGAATTTAACCCAAACTGAGAAGAAAACTTTCAACCTGGATACTGGCCACACACATTTTATCCCATGGTACAAATGAAAACCAGGAAAAACAAAATAATACTTCAAACTTCTCCAAGATGATCCTTTATCCCAAAACCTCTTTCAAAGATACTAATTACAGATACCAGATGTTCTGCACATTAAAACTGACACTTTCCATGGCTTTTGATTGACACTAATTGGCCATAAAACTTGCTGTCTTTTCAAACTGGCAGGAAATAGGGAAATGGTCTCATTTGTAATGTTCCTCCAGTACTCAACATTTCTGCCTGAGAATTTCAATTGCTTTCCATCTCATAATCTGCACGTTTTGATACAGATTCTCACTGCTCATGCAAACCTGCACGTGAGCTGCTTATCTGTGGATGAAATGCAAGTTAAACTGAAGACAATCTGCAGTGCCACCTGGACAGGCTGCAGGAGCCTCTATGCTACACTGGGGAAGATAGATTACACTGAAGAAAACGCAGAAAAAGCTACATTTGACCCAAACTGTATAAATCACTTTTGGAATAGAAAAAATTATGGTAATTGCTGCTAAATCCCACTACTTCAATACCTCAACCACCCTTTGTAAGAGATGACCATCAGCTTTCCTGAAGGAAACCCCGAATTTAATCTGTAAAGTTGCCCAGGAAGATGACATGTATTCCAGCCTCCCTCACCTTATCCAGTGAGACTGACAGTAACCACACACATTCTGCTCTTAGGAGTTAAGGAGAAGAGCAGGGAACCAAACAAAAATCATGAAAATATAGAATGGTAGGAAACTCAGAAAACTCAGAACCTACACACCACCACGACCTTTCTACAGCATCACTTGATGATTCTGTTTAAGACTCTGCTGAGGAAAACACCACCATGTATTTCTTTCTCAGGCTTCATATACAAAGGCTTTTGTTAGAAGTTCCCTGACACCAAGATATGATTTTATTTTCAGCTACTTGATTGGCATTTTGGGCTAATGTTGGTAGAGTTGAACTGCAGTGACTCCAAAGATGGGAGAACGGCAGTTGTTCTTGCTTCTGAATGGTATCAAAGAGGAGTGGCTGGTTACATGAACTAAGAAATTTTAAACTAAAGGGAACCATCAGCTTTGACTATTTGAGAAATCTTTCTGGTTTTGGGTAGAGCCTGCTCAAACTGCACCTTCCTTCTGTGCTCTGCTACAGCCACTGCTCATTGTATTTATTGCCAACTTTGTTAAAGTTAACATTTATGCAACTCAAACACTTATTCAAGATTTGTTTTTAAATAATCCCTTTATTACTTCCTCTTTATTTTCCATTCAGTTGTCTTTTTTTTCCTGTCACTGCCAACCACTTGAGATTTACTTTGATTTATCTTACAAGGAGAGTTAAAACTCTCATTTCCCCTTGTGTTGCTTTCATGCTCCTGTTCTACAAATGCCTGCATGTCAAACACTCACCTGGAGCAGTATTTGCATCCTTTCCTATTCTGTTAAGCACCTAAGCACCTCTGCCATCACTCTGAACTCAGCTGAAATAAATAGATGGAATAAAAGTCCAGGGCAGAAAAATTAATCAGCCATGAAAGAAAACAAACACTCAAATGCAATTTGTTGCAACTCCCCTCTAGGGAAGTTTTGGCATCTCAGGTGCCTGCTTCTGGAAAGAAGCCTGTCTCCCAGAACCCTGCTGCATGCTTCCCAAAAACCTAACAGGGAAATGCAGCTGTGACTGATGATTTGCCTTTCCTTAAGAAGCCTACTTAAACTGGAAACCTCAAAGTTCAATACGAAAATCAAGCTCCTTCATGAAGTTCATTAAATTCTTTTTATCAAGTGGAAGGGAGGGACACACCAATTATTTCCATCCTATATCCTAACCTCAGAGTCATAACAGCTACACCACTATGTGCTCATAATTCCTAAGAGATAAGAGAATTTCCCATAGAGGTAGAGAGAACTCAGACAAATTAAATACAGTATTGACAAGCTGTGAATCTCTTCAATCCTTTACCACCAGGAATTTCACTGCGTCAGCACAACACCTACTTGCCAGTAACAGATACAACCACACTTTTCCATTTGGAGAACACAAGCTACCAAACAGTTTTGTTCAGCTGCTAATTAAGTGTTCAATATTAATTTCTAATTGAAACACATCTCAAGCAGGAACAATTTAGGATTTAGTTCTATCATGCCTAACGGGGGAGATAAAAAAAGCGTGGATGCCAAGAATGCGAGACATTTCTACGCATATGGCAACTATAGAAGGCTCCATTCAGAGGGAATGAAATTCCCTCAGGTGTCTATATTTAGGATCAAAGAACTTTTTAAAATACAGAACTTGGAGTCTCCAAGGGATAAAAACTACAAAACTGTCTGTAGTGAACTTTACTTAACCTAAGGTTTTGTGCCAATTTAAATACACTGCAGTTCTCCACTTGAAAGAAGGCATTACCCACTGCATGCTCTGAAATGCATGGAAAAGCCATTACAGGGATAATCAGCACAACTATAAAACAGAAAAGTAATAAAATGACAAAACCAGATACAACTCCAATAGCTTCCTTCTCGATTCAGTGGAGCAGTGTTACTTTTAAAGCCATAATTATAGTATTACTCTTTGTTTATATCTCTACTTGCACCTTAATAGCTAACTCATCTTAAAATCTAGGATAGATTTTTATTTTAGACACTTCATAAGTCAGGTACTCAAACAACCAAAATGGAGATTTTTTCCCAGCCCTCAGTGTCTGTGCAGGACCCAGGCTTCTCTAGTTTTGGCTGCTGCTTTAGTTACCAGATCCACAGAACAAGATGCAAAGACAAGAGCCCTCTGTGGCACAGCTGAATCAGGTGAAAATTTATGCAGTGAAAATATACTTAAAAATACCTTCCCAGAGCACCAACGGCAAGATGGAAATGACCTATTGTTTCAGTTTTGTTTCTCTTGACTAACTCAAATGGTTTTTTCTCTCCACATAATTTTCTTTACCAATACTTTACATATCCTAGACACACTCATAAGGCACATACAAAGTAGAACAGAAAGTAAAAGACAAAGTTCTATGCTGTACCACGTACATAACACACCACAAACTGTACTTGAAATGCCAATTTTTTATCATATGGACATTCCTGACTTAGTTTTTGAGCAGATTTAAATGCCTGAAAGCAGTGCAACACATAAGGAAGACTTCAACCTGACTATTTGAGTCTTTTTTACCTTGTCTTCTATGCAGCAGAATTAAGATTCAACCTTTGGAAGGAGGATTCATCAAGAAGCCCCACAATGTACTACTAAGCCTTCTTAAATTATGCGATTCTTTCCTTGTTCCAAAAGGACAAACACATAAACCATATAAAAAGCTTTGAAAAGGGTACTTGTGTGAGACTTGCATCACAGAGACATTTCTGATACGTCAGGGAGAAAGAAAAATAGTACATGGGGTGATTTTCAAAGGTATAAATGGGAAGCAGGCACTCAGCTCCTGTTGAATTTTGAAAGAAGTTCAGCATCCAAGTGCCCTTCTGTCTTTGAAAATCTTCCTTCACAAACCCCCTTGGTTACAAATGACTCCAAAGTTCAAAGAATGACCTTGCCCTTGTGGGAAACAGAGGAAGGCTCGTGCCTTTTAAAGGAAGATTTATGAGACTCTTGCTGCAGATGTGGCTGCGATGAGGAAACAACACTTTATAGAAAGGAAACTCTAAAGAAACACACTCTATTGGGTGGAGTGGATGGGTCACCAGAGACTACAACCACGAGGAGACAGCATGGACAAAAGTACTCATCTGCAGACAGATACAGCTGCCTTCCAGAAGCTCAGCAAGTCTTCTACCTGACTGCCTGGATCAGCTTGTATTTGCAGTGCTGAGAATTACAGAACCACCTACTAGGACATTAAGACAGGAATATCAACATGGTATTTTGTTTGAATTTCTTGAAATTGTGCAAAACAGGCTATTGCTGCAAACAAGGTAATTACGACAGAGAACGTGCATGTCATCTTTCCTCATGGCTCTGCTCTCTGGGTCAGAGCCAGCTCTGCACTTGGTGTGGACAAGGTTTGATAATGCTAGTCTTGAGAAGTGTCTATTTTACAGACCCTGCATTTCACACCTCCTGAATTACCTTTTTCCACTAAGGAGGGGAATAAGCAGGTTTCCTTGTATACAAATAAGTGGAAAAGTTGTTAAAGGATGAACCATGACAATACACACGCACAAAGCTGTCCATTTGGAAAATGAAAATAATAGAAAGCAAAGAATTATCACAAAACCAAACTTACCAATACATCCTTGTGACAAAAAAGCATTACTGCAGCTGTACCCATGAAGGGGTTCATGCTGACACACCATGCATGTAATAAAACATTTAAAGAACTTATGTTTGCTCAGTATCAAGCACAGCATCAACCATGGTCCAAATCGCTTCCTATTTTTGACTCCTACCTCAGATCATCCCTCTCTTGGGCACTAAATACAGTTATTTTATTTTCACTGCTATAATTGAATTCTATCAGCTGTTATCAGGAAGGACAAAAGAATGTTCACCATGCAGAGACTTTGGAATTAAACTACAAATAAATACAAAGCAATCTAGAAATTCCTTCGTTTGTTGCTATGTGGCATAAAAACCCCCAAACCTCAAGTGGCAGCATAATGATTGCTATTCACATCAGCTTAATCACTTCTCAAAAATAACAGCTAACAACTCCTGTTATACCAAATAACCCCTTAAACACTCCACCTTTCTCTAGTGCTCTCTAAGTAGATTATATACATTATTTAACACAGCTTTATTCATTTGCATGTAGGAGCAAATTATTTCTCACTTTGGTTAACTATTGATTCAACCTGCAAGTATCTGTACAGCAATAATAGGGCTTTGAGTGGTCAACTGACTCCTGTTTCTGACATCCCTGGGATGTACAAAAAGCATTTAATAAAAACCAAATCTACACTTCAAACACCATTTGTACAAAACAAACAGGGCATAAAGCAATTTAAGCATGGTCAATAGTTCTATTTGACTTCTTGCCTACTTTTTGCTTATTGTTACAGCAAACCTGAATATCACAATTTTTACCTTTGCAGCAGAGTTTGATACTCCATGAGTGACGTTTCTGATGAGACCACCCACATTGCCGTACTTTATAAGTCCAGTGACACCTTCTGAAACATCATTCAACAGACCCATAGGGTTGCCAAGGAAATCCACAGAACCTAGAATCCTTGCAGCCTGACTCAGCAGCTCCTGTAAAATCAAGAGGAAGAACGAAATATTTCTTATGGATCACATTAACACCAGCAAGGTTGATGGGAAAAAAAACATCCCACCCACAACAGAAGTTTATACCAACCCAGGTAGGTTTACTGGAGAAATCAGCACACAGACACCAGTAAAATTAACAATAGTTTCATCTTAAAATACAGTGTATTCTTACAATTCTTCTAGGATACTACTTCTCCATATACTGAAGAAGCAACAGAGCACTGACACTTAATAGACAGGAAAGAGCTCCCACATCCTCGGTACAGAACTCCTCAACCAAGAGAAGTTCAGCCTTTGCCACCACATAATCTCCATCACACTGACCTCCTGGAAGTGTTTCAGAATGTCATTAATGATGAACTCCTGAGTTTCATATGGATGGACCCGAGTGAAAGGATCCAGATTAATCACAGCATCTTCAAATCGGATCAGAGGGAATCCCAGTGTGCTTTTCAATGCCTGAGTAAATAAAAGATACTGCCATTGTAATTCTTCTCTCTGCTTCTCATCCACAGCACCCAAGTGAATTTACCTTTACATGGGTAACAAACCAAAATTCTCTGAAGCTGCTGGAGTTCTCTACCACTGCAGTGTGGACACTGTGATACAGACAGCAATTGCCCTCAGACCTTTTAATTGCAAGCATTGATCACTTCTTAGCACTGCATTTCTTCAATAACTGGAGAGTTACTAAACTTTCCAATGCAATCTGTTTCCCACACTTGATAGGAATATTTCAAAGCAAAATGTGTCTAAGATTCCATATATAACTTTGCTATATTGTTCTAATGTTCAATTAAACCAATCCTACATGAATTTCCCTGACAAAACTGGCTATTTTCCACCCTGCTGAACTTTTGTGAAGGGATTAAGTGTCAGGATGAGCTGGAATAACACACATAATTTCCTGTAAGCCTGAGGCTCATTTCTTAACATTATGTGGTGTCCAGAAATTCTTTAAACTACCTTTTCCCAGTATTTTTCAAGGAAGAAAACTAAGACTGTAACTAGCTCATAGGCTGTCTTTACCCTGTACAATTTATACATTAAAAACACATTTAAGGTGAACAAGATATACAGCTAAATAAACACATACATAAATAAAATAATTTTGAAAAAAAACTTAGCAAGAAAACGAATTTTTTAAGACAGAAAGAATCCCCTTCTTCTTCAGGTCCTGCTAATGGCATCTGCACAGCCACCAACATCAGACACTGAAGAAGGCAAGAAGCCTCACACTGATGTTCTATCTTTACACATTAATCACCAAAGCTGCCTGGTACAAGGAACACGAGTTTTTGTGCCATCTGCAGGCAATTAAGGCAAGTTACAGGTCTGAGTTAAGTCTGCAAGTAAGAAAAGAGCTATTTATTTTTTCAGTAAATGGATGACCAACCAGAGTAGTCCTCATTATTCACTTGGGTAGGAAGTAATTTCCTGTTTAACTATCAGATATTATATAAGGCAACTCTGTTAATACTCGTACCTAATAAAAATAGTCTGTCTACACCAAATTACCAGACAGCCATGTCCAAGCCAGAAACATTAGAGGTACTTAGAAAAACTTCCACAAAGGCTCTACTGTGATTATTCTCTCCCTCCCACCCTGAACTCTCTTGTGCTACAGAACTGAATGGAACTCTTTCTGTGAAAGTCAATATACAGACTATGCAGGGACTGTTAACATTACAGGGAAAAATGTATACGCCAAGTTTTCTCCTGGGAATGCTGCTGGCGACTGCCAAGATGGATCCACGTGCAATTCTATACCAAGGGTGGTGGGAAGTCCAAACACAACAGTGCACAGTGCTGGCTTCTTAAAGGCACTCACCACTAGCTCTGCTTCCTCAGTCTGCACTTCAACTAATGGAATTACGAGGGTTTCGTGTTGAAGCCAAAGTGCAAACACATATTCAGGACACTGCTGCTATTATTTAGTGGTAAGGAATATCACAGCTAAGGAATATCACAGCTAAGGAATATTACAGCTAGGAATATCACAGCCAAGGAATAGCCCAGCTAGCTATTGAACTGTCCTCTGCACAAGGATTTGGTAAAAGCAGTACAAGAATGCAGGACTGGTGATCTTCTGGATCATCTTGGTAAGAGTCCATGACAAACATTCATTACACCAAACGAAACTTCTTCAGAAGCTTTCTCTTCATGATACCCTTAATATCAAGGACAAAAAAGCCCAGTTGGTGTCTCAGTTTTGGTTTTTTGAAAAGGCAGCAGCTCTGTTCCTCCACAGTGGGGAGGATTTTTTTATGGTTTGGTTGGTTGGTTTTGTTTCAGTTCTCCCACCTTGGAGGAAAGTAGTTGTATTAGCTCAGAGAGAACCAAAATATTTCTGACATTAATCGTTTTTGAAGTGGCAACTGACTGCTGCCACTTTACTGCGTCCAGGAAGGTCCTAACACACAATTTGGGAACACTGGATGAGATTATATTCTGGCTATAATCTGGAATCCCTGGTTCACTTACCAACTGTGCCAGATTTATGACTATATGAAAAAGACCAGACTTCATACCTGTTTTAAGTTCATAATCTCAATTCACTTTAGTTTTTGACCATATTGCACAGTGCTCATGCAAATTCTCCAATTCCAATGAAACAACATTTTTTGGAAGAAAACACTCAGAGTTGTCCTATATTTCTGGTCTCTAAATTGAATAACTTCTTTTTTTATGATTGTAATTCCTTAAGCCCTTTACACTTCGATTATTGTAACTAAGGTCCTTTGTACAGCAGTGAGTCATTAGGTCCAGTTGGCTGTGCTTCAACTGAAATTACAGAAATGAAGGACTATTACAGAAGAGACTGGAAATTATGTTAATTAAACACAGAAATTGCTGGAACTTCTATTTTTTGTAACTTAGACAATGCAAGAGTAAACGGAAACTAAGAGAATTAAGTTAAAGCTTCTGTTCCCTTTTTCTCCTCTTTACTGGAAGCCCACTCTGGGAATGCATTGGTGTACCTTGAGATCCAAAGGGAGCTTGTTGGAAGTGAAGACACTCAACTTGATTTGAGGCACACTGATTTTCAGATTTTCAAAGTAATATCGTTTCTGTGCTCCGCCTTGTTCAACCACCTTCTCATGGAGGTTTTCATCATACTTTTCAACCTCTGCATCCAGACAAAACACAGGAATCAGAACCAATTAAAGATAAATAAATACGGGGTTAGGAATGCACACTGCTAAGAGTTAACAAATAAAAAGTATGTGTGACTGCTGGTGCAGCCAGCAAAATTACTCATGCCTTGTCACACGAGGCTGACCTCTGAGGCTGAAGAATTTTTGTCAGATCTCTCTGCATCTCTAAAACCTGTTATTTGAGCTTTTAATCTCACTTCTAATTTATCTTTATTAGCACACAGAAACAAGGAGATAACGTATGACCACGCAGTGTTCCTACTGTGCAGTTGTGCTCTTACAGCCTGTTTTCCTCTCTCTACTTTCTCTGTAATTCCTTACACACACAACTAGGAATATAATGTACAAAGCAAGCTTTCCATTATTCACTACACAATGGACAAAATGCCTACATGGAAGACATCCAATAAATCAATTTACATGGAGAGTGACTCAAATTCGGTCGACATTAACAGGCTCGTGTTATTTGTAAGAGCACCTCGGTGGTGTGAGGAAGCAGGGGAAAGACAGAAGATGAGCAAGTCTTATGAACAATAAAACATGCTGACTGTACATGAGAAAATTATTTTTGTCTGAACCTTGGATGACAACAGCAGCAGTGGATAAACTACAAATAATGTACAGTAAGTAAGGAAAAAAAACAGCAAAAGCAACAGGATAAAGTTATAAGGCTAAGAGCAAAACCCCAAATTTTTACTTCTTCCTCATCACTAGACATCTAAGTTTGTAAGTCCTGTGTGAAATGCAATACTGTTATTTTTCCAGAGACAATTCAGAGGATACTGTGGATTAGCAAGACAGAACTCTGGAGCATCATTTTTAGGCTTGGCCCCATTTGGAATCATGCCAAAACCAGTTCTTTTCCTGTGACAGTTATTATGTAACAGTACACAGGCTACTGCATAATAGAAGTGACTTTTTCAATTGCCACTCCAAAACAAACATTTCAGAAAGTTTCCAAAGCAGAGATAAACACTAAAACAGGAGGATTAGAACAGCATCTATGAGATCAGAAGATTGAAAAGGTCTGTCTTGCCTCACTGAATGAAAGAAAACTTACATTACAATTAAAACCAGGGGTATGGATGCCACAACAAAGGTCAGACAAAATTTCCTTGCAGTGAAGCAAGAGGAACTGCCCAAGGAACAAATTAACACAGATCCCACTTCTAGCCCTGGGTTAAATAAACAAACTAACCAAATCACTAAACAAAGTGGCTTGCTAAATTAATAACACAATTTCTTTTATCCCAATTCAGATGAATCCAGATACAGGCACTGACAATGAATACTGAACTCCTTCCAGAGACAGGCTGCACCTGGGCCATCACCCATGTTGTGCAACAGGCACAACAACCCATGAAGAGTTTCAGAGGGGCCACTGAGGCAATTCCAGCTCTGTTCAAGAGTGGGAGGTTCCACACAGCCAAAAATGTGCTGCTGTTTTCTACTTCTTTTATATGCGAAGATCATAATATTTCTGTATACTGTAGAACTGGGCTGTGCAATTTTATACCACACCTGACTCCGACTGGTCGTAGCCGAAGAAACTCAACAGCTTCAGAAGTAGTTTCTCCTCAATTTGAACTGTGACCTTTCGGGCAGTGATCATCAGATGCTACAGAGATAAACAAGTCTCAGTTTACAGCATTAACACCAGACACATAATCCATATAAGCTATTACAAAGGACAACATGCTCTATTTCAATGGAATATTTTCATTTTAGTGAATCTGTAGCAAGACTTCCACCTTGCAAATGTCTTTGGTAGCTTTCTTCACTTCAAGATAATGATAATTATTTCAATTTTATGGAAGGCATTGTGCTTCATTACCTAATCCTAACACTTCAAAATCTTAGCTGTATTTCCAACACTGAAATCAGCTGTTTTTCAAAACAGAGCCAAAATACATGTGTGAAGATTCCAAATGAGAAAGTAAGTCTTGACAACCAACTTAGTTTTGCCCTCATAACACACTTACACAGTTGGTGGATAAATTTACAACCAACGTTTCCAAACGGCTGCAGTGCAGAGAACAGGGTTTATGCAGCAAGATAACAGCTTATCAGAGAGAATTTATAACCTTGTACTCAACTCCTGAAGAGCAAAGCATAGATATTCTGTGGTACAGTTCTCAGGAGAGAGTAACTGCCTTGAAAAGTAAAGTCACAGACATGGACAGAGAGGGGTCTGGACTCATTTGTTACATTTTTAAACACATTTATTACCCTGTTCATCCCTGTACCTTTAAACATGGTGAACGTGAGAAGGTGGACACTGTGTCCTTTAAGCTTCAGAATTGATTCAACAAGGAGTATTTCACAAACCACTGAATTCAGATTATGAGTAAAAATTAAGAACAGGGAAGGTTATTTAAGCAAAGTAATACCTATGTTGCACAAACAAAACATTGTAGTTTACCTTGTATATATCAGTCAGTGCATTTTTACTGGGAAATTTCATGGCATTGACTTGCACAGCAGGCCCAGAGTCCAGGAGCTCCTTCTCACCCAGCTTGGGTGTCAGAAAGAGCATAAAAGGCCGTGTGGTGCCAATAAGTTGGTTGTCCACCTACACAATACACAAAACAGAATTGAAACACCGGTGATATTTAGGAATTAAAATCTCAGTCACAGCTCTAAACATTTTTCAAACCTATTATGACTCAAAACTGAAGAAGACCCATGAATAAATGGATTTGTTTCAAAATGGCAAATACCTGTATGTCATGCACACTGAGTTCTAGCACCTGACTGGTTGAGAGCTGAGTGTAGTGGACAGAAATTGTGGTGAGGCTTGCAAACACAAGCTCTTCAGGGACTTTGTTGACCAAAGACAATCCTATTCCACCTTCCAGTTTCACAAGCACCTGAGAAGGGAAAAAAACTCACTACTAACAAACCAACACTGAAAAAATCCGTGATATTAGATACACATTTCTGCAAAGACATTATGTTTTTAGGATCATCTCCAGAGAGACCGAACAGCTCAGTGACAATTGGTCTTAGAATCAAGAGGGTTAAGGCATATTAACCCAAATTCTAAGAATGAGAAGCTGTAGCAGGAAAATCTATAAGTTCCTAACACGAGGTCATCATCAGGAGAAGTTACTGACCATCACACCCCTCCTGAAATCTAGAAAGGAAAATGAAAATAAAAAAGACAAGTGCTAGTTGTCATATCTTACTTCTAATTCCTGCTCTGTATCTGGATTTCTGAACTTGCGCAGATCTTGTTCCGTAACTGGAAGTTCTTCTCCTTCACTGAATGAACGATCGTTTCTACGTTGGTTAAAATCAGTTATCTGAAAACAAATAAATTACTACAATGAGCCCTTTTGTATATATAAATAACAGCTACATTGGCCTACCTTAAAAAGTTATCTTTGCAAAAAAATAAGGACAAGGAAAACTTTTGTAGTAACTATTTCCGACTCACAATATTCCCACCCCCTTCACATCATTATAAAGGCAGTTTTTCATAAGGATGTACAGATTTAATACAGGAAGACAATATTTCCAGTATAAGCAAATAATGCAATGAGATTCTAGTTAATGAAGGACTGTCACCTGCAGAACTCTAGTTGGCCCGTCCGGGATGACTTTCACAGCCAGTACTCCTGAGCCAGGCCTCATCTTTTGGTTTGTGAACTGCTGTTCAGGTGGAACTGGCCCCAAAAGTTCAAGTGAGGTATCAGGACCTAGAACAACTTCAGCTCCATCATGAAGACCCTGTATTCCTCCCTTTGCCTGGAGAAAGAAAAAAGAGTAAGGAAAGAAAATTGATTACTTAAGTGATAGGTAAATACTTCAGATAACTATTTACATATATTAATTTAAAACTGTATTTTACTTTCCTCTCCTTATTCTTCAGAACTAAAAGAAGAGCAGTCCAGCAGCATTTTACTTGATATTACTAAAGTTTCTGGTAACTCATGTTTAATCAGTTGGCAGCTAAAAGAAACAGCCAAGATCGATAATACAGTAATTGATAATTAGGCAGGTAGTTGATAGTTGAGTGGAAATTAAGTATTCCCACTGCATGTTGAAAACTGAAGCTATCACATCATCAAGGGACATTGGAAACTCCTTCCTGAAAAGTTTTCCAAAATGACAGGAAGCTTGTTAAAAGACGAACCCTGGACCTGCAGATGAGAACGTAAATCCTTACTGAGTCAACACCTAAAGACAGCAATATAGAGTTTTTTGGTTGCTTCAACTAGTAATTTACTAAGCTGCAGTAATTTGATCACAAAATGATCATTGCAGTATCATGGTACTAAATGAAATACTTTTCTAATTTCTAATTAACAGTGCAAGACCTTTAATTACTTGAAATTAATAAGAACATTCCAATATAAACTTAGAACATAAGCTGTTTGCACAAGTTTGCTTTGCTCCATAGTCTGAATTTGCCTCCAAGCTTTTAGTTGTCTTCAATACTAAGCCCAAATGACTCTGTCATCTACATCAGCAACAAATAAAACAGGTTCAACATAAGATCAGTGCTGACCTGGACAACAAGTCCATGGATACCACAGGTCAGCTTCCCATCCCGAAAGCTCCACGTCTGGGTCGTGCTGCGCCGCCGGTCCGGCCTTCTCAGCATCAGGGGCTCGTACCTGCAGGGGAAGCCTGAGTGCTCAGAGGATGCACCTCAGCACTTTTACTCTGCACCTGTGTTAATGCTGAACATTTATTTTGCTTCAGCTCGTTTTCCTAATCTCTCTTCTGAAGTACTCTTTCAACAGTCACCTGCTGAAAATGCATCAGTTGTGCTTTCACAAGTATTTCCAAGTCACACAGGTGATCATGAGGTTTGTTTACAAAACCAGATAAAATCCCGCTCTTTCACATGCCTTCAGAACAATGTCTTTCCATAAACATAATATTAAATATGTTTTCAAAGACATGGTTAGAAACCCCCACCAGTTTCCCAAGGAACTGTATTTCAGTACCTGTTATCTGTGACAGCTGCCAGGCCTGCAATATCTAAAATCATACTGGAGTCCTCGGAGCGAGGAGAAGGTTTGTGGGGGTTATGAGGAACTGAAGAACCTTCATGGCAAAGCATTCCTGCCTCCATGATCCTCCAGAGCTGGGATCGCTTTCCTGGCTCCTGTTACAGAAAAATTCAATATTTAAATTACACTTACGTTCAACATTTAAATTCAGCATTACAGTACAGAGCAAATACTTTTGTTCTGTTTTGCTATCAGAGGCTTTGAATTATAATTCTTGGAATTACTTGCATATATTTAACTTCAGAGCCCTGAATCAGAGTTAGGAACTAGTTTGGATAAAGACTTCTGATTGAACTCTGGTGTTCAAGGAACACACAACAGCAGCTAGATGCAGGGCTGCATTTATGAGCTGTTTATTAATCTCAGCAATATTTAAGCACAGTTTCTATTTCTTAAGAGCTCCAGAAATAGATGACTTGGCTTACAATGCTCCCGAAAAGGAAGCATGTCCTACCTTGTAACCTCATGAGAATATCCAACACACAACTACCACATTCTGTTGTCTTGGAGGCATTTACAACCTTCCTTACTACTTTATTCCAATTCCCTTTTCTGTCACCTTTACCCCATAACAGTCTTATACAGAAGCACCACCACAATTCAAAATAACCCATCACTTTGGAGCCTCTCTCTACCATTTAAAAGTTAGAATTTTTTTTATGTTCTCCTACTCTCAGCATTTGATTTTACTTCAGCACATAGCAACAGTATTATAAAAAAAAAGTCAAATGTGTCCTGGTACCTTCTTTTTCAGCAAAACTCGTTGAGTCTTTGGAGAAACATCAAGGACAAGCTCTGCATTTGCAGCATCCTTATTGGAAGTAACTGGTCTTCCAGTTGGCTCCTGTAACCTGGAACACAAAGAAAACAGTATCATGTTTGTTCAGAGTAGCAGCTTCTTTTGTAGTGTGAGTTAGATCTGCACCAAAATTCAAACTGGAAGTTTACACTTTCAATACAGCCTGTCAGACTAACATTTATATTGGGGGGTTTTCCCCCTCTTGTTAGGAATTACCAGGGCAAGATGGTAATTTGAGTACATTCTTAAAAGGGGCTTTGATTTTCCACCATAACTAGCAACTTCACTGGCAAAACAGATGAATCATAAAGACAATTTTCTACCTTATATTGAGGCAAGTAACAAAGCCCTGTATCAAACTCCCAGAGCTGTTTTCAGTAGCATATAAACTAGTGCACGCGTAAACCTCACAGGCATGTTGTGAATAGCTGTGACTTGTGGTAAAGTGTCCTTTATACACCAAAAGAAATTAAGTCCCCAGATGGGACCCCAAACATCCCAACTCTTTAGAGACCACATAGTGGGGTCACAGCAGATGCCAGATGCTAAATCCTTCTCCCTGTGTGACAGAATAAACAGTATCAAGCTGCATCTCTAAAGCAAAATTACTATGTCCAAATGAGGTAAAATATACAGATTACTGACAGCCAGACAACTTCTGAATTTGGCATTTCTTCTGCTAGCTACAAGGTAAACAAAAGTTTAGCTCCATGTGAAAAACTTTGGAATGACAACCATTAAGAGAGTGTTA
The DNA here is from genome assembly GCA_013397795.1 of Orthonyx spaldingii. Classification (NCBI taxonomy): domain Eukaryota; kingdom Metazoa; phylum Chordata; class Aves; order Passeriformes; family Orthonychidae; genus Orthonyx; species Orthonyx spaldingii. The sequence goes on from VZTJ01000908.1 coordinate 144,669, forward strand.
ATTTAATATTAATTAATTAAAGCTTAATATGAACATTAAAAATATCTCCAGCAAAGATATAAAGAATTACCCTGAGAAAGTATACGTAGCAGCAATATAGATGAAGTTTTCATAGTAAAGCTGTTTGCTGTCTTGGAAGTCATTCATGCAGCACACAACTTCTGAGGAGCCTGCTCCTTTCACTGTCAGCGTGATGAAGGGAGGCAGGACTGGCTCATCCCACGCATAATCCAGAGAGGTCATGGGCTTCACCTCAGTGGACAGCCTGGGCTCCACCACCCCGTGCTGCTTAAACACAACTGGGACCTGTAACAGTCAGAAAGGAGGAGTTTGTTCATACAGGAATTGTTCGTCAGATGGACTTTGTGCTATCATTTGCTCATTTGCCAGGGGTTGATCACTGAAACATGTTCAGATCACTTCTTTTTTTCCCCTCCAATCACTTCATATGCATATTCTTCTGTTCAGGTCTCGATTAAAGAGAGTCTTAAAGGCATGAGAAACATCATCTTTGCTTTATGTCATCTGTGGTTCAAAATGTCTGCAGTCCCATGGCAGCATCTCAAACCCTGCCAATCTAAGTTACAAGACTAGAAGAGATTAAAAAACATCACTCTCATTGGTAATACTTCCCTTCCTTGTAAGACTTTTAAAGCACTCATGAAAGCCACGAAGTTACCACTATTATTTGAAAGAGATGAAGTAGCTGCGTACTACCTATTCTTACTAGAACTTCAGAAAATTACAGTTATTACAAATACACAGACTTCCATTTTATTTCATTACACAATTTAGTCAGCTCCCCCTTCTAATAAATACAGAAGAATTTCTACTTTTTTTTACTAAAAAAAGTAAAGGAAAAAATACGGCATTTGGTTCTTTTACCTTGGAGAAATTGTCGATGCGGAAAGGCGGCGGTAACTGGTCGGTGTCACTGAACGCAATGCGGTACGTGGCTCCTTGCAGAGTAATTTCTACTCTTAGGAAGTAACATTTTCCCAGGATGTCCCTGAACAAGAACACAGCACAAGACTGGTGAACTTCTGATCTGCATTATCTGCAGTGTTAAACAGCTGCTTCTATCAGAACACAGCAGCTGCAGAAGATTTATAGGTCACAGCTACCTCATATTAATGTGAAACGAACTGTTCTTGTTGACCTCAAAGCCCCCGGACCAAATGCAGTTTGGGACATCCATCAGCCTCACACACAACAACTGATCATAATCGTTCCGTGGCCAGTGGAACACAACACTGGAACCAGGGAGGGTGGAGATGTAGCCGTCAGGATTGGATGTTCCCTAGGAACAGAAATCGGTAAATAACGGGTAAATAATCCCAGCACTGAAAAATCCACTATTAACCTACACACCTCTCAAATACAAACACAGCTATTCTTCTATCAGGTGGATGCCACTATTGGAATAACAAGAAAGATCCTCATAACCAGCCAACACTACTTTCAAGAACAATGTCTGCTCTTCTTGGTGAGCAGATGCTGTGACTAACTACAGTACTGTACTAAAAAGTCACCACCAGGACGCTTCTTACCCGACCTCTGGCGAATTCCCGCTGAACAAAGGCCAGTCTGTAGCTTGATTTGTTGTCTAACAGGTACCGGGGAGCAAAGGTGACCATGCAGGTGTCAATGTAACGGCCTCTGCCTTTTTTAACATCAATACCTAGCAATAAAAACAAGGTGAAAATAAAGCTATTTTTTACAAAAGGAAAAGACAGCTGCCACAATGTATTTCAGAGAACACAAGTTCTTTCTTGGGTTCCTGAGATACACTCTTTGTGCCATACCACTGTCTTGCATTGGAACATTATTTTCAATAGTAAATGTAACTTTATGCCATCTGTTATCCTCTATTTATCAAGTACAACTTAGATACTGAAGATAACTGAAGATAAAAAACCCCAAAACAATTCCCAATCACAAGTATGTCAATGTAAGTAAATATTTCACTTTTAAACATACAAAAAATTCCTCGAAAATCACTGTGGAGTAACTTCCAGACCCTCATTTCATTCAAAGGTAAAACCTGCTTGTACTTTATGTACACTAGGAGCACCAGGAATCCAGAAGCTGCACTCCTGCACATCAGCCTATGCAGGCACCACCAAGCAAAACCCACAGAAGCAGCACATGGCTGAACAGTTACAGTGCACACACACTCAAAATAATCAGAGTAATGTCAGAGTAATGTACTTGGAATTAACATATAAGGGGAATAAAAACACAGAAGCAGACAGAACAGTTTAACAATGTAGTTATTAACACTCAATGATGAAATGTAAAATTTAAAAAAATTAAAACTAACTTTTAAGCTAATAAAATTCAAAACAAAGATATAAAAATACTTAGAATATTGTCTTTTTAATGATTTTCTGTGGCCCCTCAAAAGCCTTGCAGAAGATATGTTTCTCTGCTGCAACTGTTCTGTTTCTGGTGTCACTGACACTATATCTCACCAAGAGTTCCACAGGATTTTCCAGTGTTCCTATCACCACCTACCAATGTTATAGATGAGGCCTGGCCGGTTTCCGTGCTGGATCACCTTAAGGGCTCTGACACCACTCCCACCATCCAGGGAGAAAGCCTGGCACCAGCCAGGCATACCTTCAGGATGGATTCCTTTTCCAACCCGCATTGTGCAACTAAAGGGAAGAAGAAAACACAAAGATTTACTCATCTAAATGAAGGATCAGGTAGCAACATGATGCTGGTGATCAAACACATGCCCAGATAGAAAAAGAACATTTGTGTCTGGATATAAAAGCATCTGAAGCCATGATAAATCTCTTACTGAGTGACTCATTCTGCATTTCTGCCATAAGCCCTTTCAACACACTGGTAAGAGTTAATGGCCATGTCCTGTAAAAAGCCTGGAAATTTGCAGATTGATTAATCACAACAGCATTTGTGTGTCTTATATCTTTGAAATTAAAAAGAAAAAAAAATTGAAATAAATTCAGACACAACAGAACTGGCCATCCGAGGAGCTTTCAGTAGGAAATGTCTAAGAACCCAATGTGATCAGTACAGTATTAAAAATCTTATTAATTTAACAGGTCTTCTTAATGTTTTCATCTTTGTAAATTTCCTCCTGATTGCCCTTCTTACTTACAAGTTTGGCTGCTCTTTATCAGCATAACAGAACAGCAGTGGGCTGAGGCTTCTAGCAAGCTCATGCTCTTCAAACTGACCGGCTGCATCTGTTTTTGCATTATCTTGTCTGAAGATAAGTGGCAATCCTTTAAGTAAACACAGAAGAAAACAGTGTTAAACTACACATCACCTTTGTACAAATTAAAATGAGACCAGTAAAAATTTCAAATTAAGGAATAACCTAAAATATTTTTGTTGTAGTATTAGCTGTTACTGTGTATGAATTCTCCTTCCAGTTCTTCATCTAAGATGCTTAAAACAGCTGTTCACAGCTGCAGGTCATGAGAATGGTCCATGCAGACCTGAAAGTGCCAGTAGAAGCTCACACAGACTCACTGCAATTCAGACCCGTTGCCTTTTCAAGGCATTTCAGTCTTTGAAAACCACAAATTTTAACAGTGATCTAACCTGTACTGATTTATTTAGAGGTACAACAGATCATGTTTGAAAATCTGTAAGACAGCGACCCAATGTCTAAGTTATCTGCTGTAATGTGCATCAAATGGTAGCTGCTGGCACTATTAAAAATATAAATTTCTGCAACCTTTATTCCTCTTAAGTAGTGTTTAAAAGCTTTATTCGGCTAGAAAGCAAATCAAAATACTACAGCAAATCCTTATTTCCCACTTCATGATTACAACAAAACTTGCCTGTTTTGTTGATTAACCAGTATGGAGCTAAAATTAGTATTTTCAGGGAGCCTTCAGCACGACACACAATCCTTATGGTCAGATTTAGCAGCCGTTTATTGGCATCGTACAACCGCATCCGCACCATGTAGTTTTGTGTCCCAGGAGGAATCAGCAGCTCTTTGCAGAATGGGAAGTTTTCTAGCACTACCCCTGTGAAACAAAACAAAGCAGAGCAAAATAAAACATCACCCACACAAACACGAGTTTTTGATAAGCACTGAAGCTGGTGTTTCATACAACTTGATCTCCCTGAATATTTCACAGAGCTCACCCTGATTAACTTTTAAATCTGCCCAGTATAGTGACCTCTGACCTCATGAAGAAATGCCTCAATTTAAGTCACAAACAGCAAAACAAGTTCTGTAAGGGACCCTGCTTAGGGCTAATTACTGCTTTAGACTTTACAGGTCTAGCCAGTGTTGAATAACTCCATAGATACTCTCAACACCAATTACTTCTATCAGAAGGAAAAGAGCAAAACTACCCAAAACATTAGGAACTTATTTAATTTATTCTCCTCTTCACCACTGTTCTCTTCAGTTTCCACTCTCAGGAAAACAAGAGCTGAACAAGGAACATCCTAAGTGACAGCTGACAGATTTGGGGAATGATGGCAATATTGGATTGGATTTTTTTCAATGTGTTCACTTTGTTATTAAAAATAAGAAGCCCTGCAACCCAATGAAATCATCATTTAAATGCTTTCTATTTTTCCATTCTGTGACATACTTCCTTGCAGAAACAAGCTCCCTGGAGATACAGAGAGGAGCAGAAAATGGTCCCTGAGTGAGAGCCTTACCAAGCTCAATGTTCTGGGCCGTGTCAGCCGTGTGCAAGGCGGCCTCTTTGCCAGGCTTCAGTGTCCCACTGATGGGCAAACCCTTCACGTAGAACTCCAGCTCACAGGGCAGCAGGTTGCAGATTACCACTGTTGGCAGGAGATAAATGGTATGCCCAGGCTGCCTGAAAATCTGCTTAGCACTGTCAGAGAATATGCTGGAAGGCATGTAATCCGGGTAATTTTCTTTCTTTATCGCCACGCAAAACCTGGGAATGCCGACACACGTAAGAAGTCAATGAATTTGAGCCAACAATTAAACCCTGTCTTTCTGTATTGCACTAAGTCCTCAAAGTTGCTCTAACTTCAGGACTGATAAGAAAAACAGCATTTAGAGCCGTCCTCCACGTAACCACTTTGTAGATTATTATAAGGTATTTCGCATTTATGTCTGACATTAAGACAACGTGAGTTTTTTGATTTTCATCAGACTTAATTTAGTTCCCCAAAAACGGGTCTATTCAGAGACCTAACAGTAAACGGCCATTAGAGATTACCACCTTTAAAACCAACTTCCATAAACTTGCAAAAGCATGTTATTAACTGCTACTGAAAAGAGATTTTTAACTATTAAAGTAAACTATAATCATGTTCTTAAACATAAATGCTGAATGTGTCCTTCTTCCCAGTAGATATATTCTTGCTCTGACCACTTGACATTTCAGTTTTTCATTAGTTAAGGTAAAAAATTGAGTTGGTAAACCTTCTTTTTAAATCATTTGTTTATTTTCCTCTCTGTGATACATTCAAAGACAGTGTATTAGGAAATGAACTATGAAACTGACACACAGCAGAAATTATTTGTGTGCAAAGGTAATTTCCTGACACAACTTCCATAATCCCTATCCTAGTATTTCCTAAATTCAGAGCAACTGTAAATCAGTCATATCAGAAAACTACAAAATTCCATTAAGTCCTCACTATGCAGAGACATTTCTGGCCTCAGAACCAAGCACAGGACATTGAGAACAAACAATGAGTACTTGTGAATAAATACTCTTAGCAAATCACTCATTATCCTCAGTGAGACAGAGCAGTAAGTTCACATTATATTTTCTAATTTTTTCTTCTTTTTACAATAAATATTCTTGGTGTGCTTTGTATTCTCACAGGTTTAACAGGCACTGTCAGTGGGGTTTCAAGGAGCCCCACAGAAACAGAGCAGCTACACTTCACTGCTTTCTCACCGTTCAACAGATCCAATAAAACATCACACTAAATCACAGCAGCTTTCATCTCCAAGCATTTTCTTTCCTGTTCTTTACTTTCACAGGATTTCATTTATCAGAGCTTACACAAAAAGAACTAGGCTTTAAATACCTGAAAAACCGGCTGTTTTCGGACTCCATGGAATGACACTCCCTCTTGCTGCTGCACACCTCTGCTGCCTTCTGCACATCAGTCCAGTGAATTGGAGCCTTACAGAAGAAGACTCCCATGCCTTTGGGCCTGGCTTGCAAACGCCAGGATGTGAGATGTAATGGAATAGCAAAGGAATCTCCTGGCATAACGGCAGGAAGGACTACAGGCTCTGCAACCAGAGAAGAGAACACACATATCAAAAGAGGTCCCTTTACTGAAAACCATGACATTTTGAAGCAGGAAGTCTCAAATTTTTAAGGCAACAAGTTTAATTTTAATTTTCCTAATTTATGTATGTTTCAAACACTAACCTGTTATTTTTAGCTCTATTAACAATCTGGCAGCAGACAAATTTCAGTGTGTAAATCTGAAACAGCCTAAAAACTTGCTGGTATTCAAATTCTTTAGTGAAAATGCTTGTTTCAAAAAACCTCATTCTTCAAGCATTTTGTATTGTCAGTGTATCATTACATTTCTACATTAACCTTTGCATGGTAACACCAAAACCTTCTAGACTACTGCTAAAGAGACAACTTACACAGAAATAAGATTCAATCTTTACAGAGTCTCAGCTTTCCTTGTTTATCTGAACAACAACCAAACTCCTACTGGGCTCTCTAGTTCACCTTGCTGACTGTTTTCTTCTCAACATCACCCATTTCCCATCCAGGGAGGTCTATTCTGGTGTGAAACATTACAGACAGTGGTGAATCTTCTTGGGGAGAAAGCTGAGCTCCCCACAGTATCTAGGGAATGCTACAGGAATATGGGTCACAGGAGCTGACAGCACTTACTGTCAGGGGCAGAAGGACTGTCCAGCCGCAGCTCCATTGGAGTTTCCAGCTTGTTCTTCACCATCAGGGCTGAGCGCACTGTTATCACCTTCCGGGCACTCCCCTCCATGGTAACTTCAAACACCACACGAACTGGAGGCAATGAAGAAAACTGGAAGATATTTAAAAGCATTAAAAAGCTCAGGTAATGAATACACCTAGAAGAGGGACACCTCCATTACGAAGCACTAACTGCTGGAGAAAAACTTGCCAACTGAGTCCAACCGTGTGCAACTCACAAGGTCTATAAATACTTTCATAATGGTGGTTTATAATCCTGTACCTCCTCCTCAAAGCACAGTAAAATTATGAAAAAGCAATGCCACATACCACTAACTCCATTATCTTTCTCAAACTGATGCAAGTTCAAATAGGAGCAATACAGACCCTACGAGAAGGACTTTATACATCAACATTTAGTAAATCCATGGAGTTTGAAGTCTAAGCCTCGTATAACTACCAGTCACTCATCATCCCTATCTGTCAAAACAGAAAAATAAGGTGGAGCTTTCTTAAAATGCTCGTACTTCCTTCACCCATAGCTGCCCTTCTGCTGTGGTGTTTTACCTTCTACATTACAGAAAGTCATTGCCACTTTGATCCTGAAAACAACATTTAATATATGTTTACATACTAGAATTCACATATTGGAATTTAAGACCCATTTTTCAAACATTTATACTGGTGAAGAATGGTAAGTCATAAATATTTGTGCTGATTTGAAAGTGCATTTTGTTTGCTTAAATTTTGTTTCCTTTCTATTGAAAAGGTTCTAGAAGGATGGAAAAGTCAATTCACTTGTAGAGTTTCCCTACTCTTATTTAAGTAGCTCTCAAAAAAATGACAATATATACTCACGTAGACTTGTGGATGTATTATATTTGTTCTATTTATTGGGCTTCCAAGCTGGGAGGAAAGTAAGCAAGAAGGTTAAACTTCTTCAGCTTTTGAGATACTGCTCTCAGCTTTAATACAGAACTTTACTACAGAAGAATAAACTTTCATCACTTTGTGTTTCTGATCCTCAGTGCAGTTTGGAATCATGTCAGAACTAGATTAGCAAAGCCTGTTTATAATACTGCTTTGAAAAGAAATGAAGCGTAAGAAGGGTTTGTTGCAAAGAAAAATTCTACAGGAGATGTTGCTTGACAGCAATTCTCATTAATTTGCATCCTTTTCCTTCAATATTCAAGTTACAGAGAGATGACCCCTTTTATGCTTCAATATAAAAACATCAGAAACAATTAAAGTAAGAGACCACTGGCTCTTGTCAGCAGTATCAAATCAAATTTAATTCTGTTTTATATCAAAAATATCTCAACTTCCTATTTGTCCAGTGCTCAACAACTTCCAGTAGCTACTTTCAAACCTTAGCTAGTCTTGAAATCCACAAGACCATTTTTATCACTGAGCCTCCACCAAATGCCAGCCTGCTGATTATTACAACTGCATTTTCCCTTCATGACAAGTATATTTTGTCTACAGAGCCACATACTTCAAAAACAATCTCTAGGCTTACAGGAAATTGCCAGTGTTGTTTATTTTAAGCAAATTAAATACATGAAAAGCATTCCTGCAATAAAAGAAATAAAAGTAGCTGCTGAAATGCTGGGCTGATTTAAAGCTCAGTCTCCACGAGTGCATGGCCTGTCACTAATACATTTGTTCTGTCACTGGAAGCTCTGCCTGCCAAGCACAGATTAACTGCTGACTGCTCTGCCTGTGGTTTGGTTACACAACACTGCCAGTTAGGAACCCAGCATCTCCAAGCTCTCCCAACCCAGGCTAACTGGAAAGAGGACAATCTCATACAGCAGATGCTTTTAGATCAAAATCTTGCAGACATCGTTACTCTTCAATTACATGTTCTTTTAAAACACTCAAAACCAGAACTTACAGTAGAAGAGGAGGAATTCTTATCTGGTGCAGCATATCGGAAAAATGTTCCAACTTTGTCTACAGACACTGGACTCACTTCTTCCCAGCCATTTACTCTCACTTGCAACTGATGAATCCTTAGATCATGTGTGTGCCTACCAGGTTAGATCAAGCTCAATTACTATTAAGTATTATTATACAGAGTAAATACCAAACAGTTCAAACCAAACAATACAACAGTAAATACCAAACAGTTCAAACCACAAACATCCTCTGGATTCTGATAAAAGAATCTCACTGAAGCATTAAAAAGTCTCAAGAGTTTTTCCATTTCATGGATAGATGGGACCTGATTTTATGTCTGATTACTCCCCTTTCCCTAAGGAACACACAGACACATAACCACACCACAAAAATAAAAGCATGCTACATATTTGTTAACAAGCTCTAGTTCTTACCTCTGATAACAACCAACACTGCCCCAACAGTTCTTTAAAATAAAGGACATTGATTTGTAACTGAGGCCCTCAAGTCCTTCTAAAAGCTTACAAGGATTCAGCTCACATATAGGAAGAGCTGCCACCAATGGCAATAGTTGCTGCTTTACCAGAGAAATTATAATTTTGCTCTATACAAGAGTATTAAAAATAGAAATAAAACATTAACAGGAGATTTTAAAGAAATCCACTTTTAATGTGACACCTGCCAGTGCCCTCACAACTGTGAACCCGTGTGTTCCATATACCAGACTGTCAGAACATCTCGTGGCCTGGTCCCTTCACCTGTGTCTGAGTTTCCCTCTGGCTTCAAACTCAAACGGAACCTCTTCCCCAGTGATAACCTCTTGCCATTCACTGACATTGTGGGCATCACCCAGCAACGTCCCGTTCTCCTCAGGAACAACTCCTGGACTCCCACTGTGAGACAGCGCGGCCCTGTGAAGAAAATGACAGCATTTTACAAACTGACTGCTTCAAGTTACAAGTGCTTTTCAGTCTGCCTCAGTCCTGCAGTGAACACTTCCACACCACGAATGTACTTGACTGGTTTCCATATTCTGCTGGGTCTCTTGAAAAACAAAATCTTTTTTATTTAATAATAAAACTATCACAGTGTCAAAGAAGAGGCTCTTAACTGAGTGAAATTGGGAGCTACCTACATGTCTCTGCAAAACAAAAGCACTGAAAATAACAGGGTTTGACTGACATGGAAGAGGAGACAGACAAATATGTTTGAAGTGATCCCCCACGAGCTCCTTACCGGGTTGGGGTCGTAGTCAGGGTGGCAAACCAGAGAGTGCACCCAGTGTGATTTCTCAGAGCAAAGGGGACAAAGGGCTGCCTGCGCTTCGGGGTCTTCATTTCAGCTACAAAACAGAACACAGACTTGTCTGAATGCCCATGAGAAACATTGATCAGATGTTAATGTGGCATGAGATGGAATGGCTGGAGAACCACAACCTGCACTAACTACAGAAAACAAAGAAACAGGACAACAGATGACTCACAAGGTTTTTTATAATTAGTAACTACTACAGAACTGGTACAAAACAGTCTTCCCCTACATCAACCCCCCTTGGAACTGAGCTTAATCTATATGTTCATTCATTTCTTTATATCAAGTACTATAAAATACTATGCCTCCAGCTACACCTAACATGTACAAAATCTAACTAAAACCACAAGCATAATCAGTAACCTTTTATGTACATCCAAATGCTCATGAAATACTAAACACATATTCACTTATAAATAAGATTTATGCTGTATTTAATGTGATAAATACAGGGTTAGCCAGTACTCCCTTTAAATGGGACTTTTATTCTCAAAGCCTGAATAAGTAGAAATATTTTCCTACACAGGATAAAGCCTACTAAAATATGGATAATAATTCGAGAACAACCAAAGGCAATCTGGTTTTGTTAAACTGCTGGGACAGCAAAACGCCACAAGAAGAAACTTCACCTCCCATGTTTGACTTTCTCCAAGCACAAATTTCTACCAGGCACACAAGTGTTAATCTCATCTTCCACACTGCAGTGCATGAAATCTGTGAAAATACTTACTGTGTTTGCACACAGAAAAACTCCTGTCAAAGTCCAGTAATTTACTTAAAAAGGAAGATAAATGGCTGCTACCTCAACACACACATCTTTGGTATGAGAGAAGTGGAAAGAAGGCACACACAATAAATAAGCTGCATAAAGGAAAGGTAAGACAGAAAGCTCCTCCCCAGACCTGAGCTGAAGTCACTCCAGAAGGTTTCCAGAGGCAAGCAGGGGGGATGTGGGGAGGGCAGGAATGTTTTTGAAGGAGTTACTGATGACGACAGACAACTTTCTTCCAAATCAACAAACCCCTATGTACCCTCGTGTTGTCCACGGAGACTTAAATCTGATCTAAAGCTTACACAGAAAGTTCTTTCCAATTAAATAGCAAGAAGATGAAATGCTTGAAAATCAAAATTCTGATTTTAGCCAAAAGCAAATACATGTTTTCAGTGTTGAGTTTCACTTCATATAATTTTTTGGCTAGCCTAGATTCTACAAAATTAGACCAAAAGTCAAATGAACTTTTACTCTGGTGTTTAATCGATTGCCAATTTATCTTTGGAGACTTTTAAAAAAGAATTTTTGGGACTATGGCCTGATTTTCAAAAGAAATGTAAAAGTTGTGTTTTGAGACTATTGCCCGAAAAAAAAAGATTATAATAACCAGGAGGATTTTTTCATAATTAATTTAGTAATTTAGCTGCAACTCCTACCAAAAGCCAAGCAATAAATACCAAATGTTTTGCTGCTTGTTTGATTTTTGGGGGAAAAAAAAAAAAAAACAGAAAAATATTTCAGAAATATAAATCAAAAATTTTCCATTTTGTTGGTTTTTTCTTTTTAATTCAGAGAAAATATTTCTAAAGGGCACTCAAACAGGCAACAGATGTAGATTTCCAGAAAGCTTTCTGTCCTTCCATCTAGTAACTTTTCTACAGGGCTATATATTTATCAAGTGTGCTGTTTGTCTTCCATAATGTCAAAAAATGAAAAATCATACTTTATACTGCATGGTTTTGCCCAAAACTGTCCTGTCAAATAGAACCCAAACAAATTAACAAATTGTTTATTAGGATGCTTTACTTCCTAAGGCTTACTGAAAACAGCCTGTGCTTCTGAAGGCAGCTGAAAGTTTTAAGTACCTAAATATGCCAAATTATACAAATATGTATATTGAACATAATGTTGGATATTTTTAGAATATAAATTAAACACTGAGGTATTATTACGCTATTTTTAATGCCACAGTACTGTCCCTCTAGAAGAGGGATATTGAATAGTCAACAATTCACATAACCTTCCTCCAAAGACAGTTTTCCTGCATGGGGTTATATTTCTCCATTCTTTCCTGAAGGACCCAGAGAATGACAGCATGAAAAACTAAATTTAGCAGCCTAAAAGAAAAGTAGCTGTTATATTACTTGGCTGGAGGGTTTTTTGGGTTCTGATTATTTTTAAATATAGAGGCCAATCTACCAGCAAGTCCCACATACAGCACAGTATTTATTGTGCAAGAACCTTCCAAAGTAAAACCACCTTTTGGTGTCTGTGTGCTGTACAGTACCTCTAGCATAGATCTGATGTTCTAGGTTAGTCAAACTGGCTGTACTCCTAGTTCTAAGGTAGACAAGAGGAAGGCCTGGCAGACAGGAAAGACAAAGTTAGCAGGTAAGAAAAACCACACAAATACAGGTAGATCTTCCCCTGCATGCATGAGGGAAGATACACATCATGCAATTATGAGTCTCTATCCATTTGCTTGCACTAAGTTGGCATTTAAATTGATAAAATTCCTTCCAGAAGGAACTCTGAGAGACAAGAAGCTGAAATGACCTGCTACATATCAAAACCTGTTACTTAGATGATTATTTCACAAAGAAAACAGGATTTTTTTCCAGAAATTCAGTTATTTAGGTCTTTGGGGTACAGAAAGAAAAAGATCCTCTATGAACTGCACACAGCCTAATTTCAATACTTTGATTTAATCCTTGACAAGAGAGTCACTCATTAACTGGGTGGCACACAGCAGGGAAGCAGAGCTAGCAGTGCAAAGCTAAGCACCCAGAAAGCTTTTTGTTTTAAAAGAATTGAACACAATTGAACAGAAAACAGCTTGTCTTTTTTTTTTTTTT
>VZTJ01000908.1:157669-193402 GCA_013397795.1 Orthonyx spaldingii
ATATGCTGTGAAGCCAAAATACTTGTGTTTGTAATACACTAGACAGATGACTGTGTGTGTCAGGACTGTTTCAAATAAAGTGTGATTAATGACCAACATACTCTGCCCAAAACATGGGGGATCCACTGAAGAACCCATCCAGTCTTCTGAGCTGATTACATTCACTTCTTTGTCCTGTTTACAGTAATCTTCCATCCAGGACTTCTTGGTACATGTGTATTGCTCTAGAGGAATGTAAGCACAGACAGCCAATGTCTCCGAGGTGGCAGCAAACAAAGTCATTGAAAAGTGTGATAAATTCATCACACTCAAGTTACTCCACTTTAATGGCAGAAGTTTTACTTCACTGCTTTTTCTGTGAGTCACTTACATAAGTTAAACACAAACAACAGCTCATAAAATCACAGCAGTGTCTTAAAAAACAAATATATCCCTAAGATTTTATTTTTAAAAAAAACTTTCAGTGGAATTTCATGTTTTTAAGATACTCCTATGTCAGTCTAAGAGCTCTCCCTGCTGAGGCCATTAACCTTAAATATTTTCACATTAGAAGCACTTCCTAGGGTTTTGGGGGTTTCTTCTTTATAAAAGGCACATGCACATTCCTGCACAAAATATCAAGACACCAATTGAGTCCTCTGGCACAATATTAATCACAAACCAGCCTCACCACTTGTTATTGCTGGTTTTAAAAAGCATCATCTTAGGAATCATTGATTTGCTGCTTCTCTTGCCACCTTGGCTCCCCTCTTTCTGCCAACCCCCCAGGTTCTCCCTGGGGGAGAAAGGACCAAGGAAGGCTTTTCTGTTACATCTGTAAGCTCAGCTGTTGACATTTTTTTTATGGTTCCCACCAAATAATTCTGAATGAGCAACAATATTCCTGCACACAATTAGAGCACCACAACACAGAAGCTCACATGAAATTGGAGTTAATGATGAACAAAATATTTTGATTTCCAGAGGTGGGAATTGACAGCTCAGGTGCTCAGAGACTGAAGAACCGAAATGAGTAGGTCCCCACATTGACAGGTGTTGTCAATGTACTGAAAAACAATGAGCTTATCAAAATATTTTTAAGCCCTGTGAAGTATGGAAAGCTTTAGATGAAAGCCTGTTTCTGATTAAAAATAAATTCCAAATAACATACAAATTTGATAGAATTCATATCACCAGAGAAAGAATTCCTACTAACCTCTAATAAAAGATGCAGCTCATGTCTTTACACTTTCACAACATCTGATAGAACACAGGCTGCCTAAACTCACACCTGGTACAGTGTCCTGGGAAGCACGGAGGGACTTGGGCCGATCCCGCTCCCTCCACGGGACCCCAGCAGCACTTTAATTAGAGATGTCTGTCACTTTCAGTAGTGAAAAGCAGACTGCAGAGCGCTGCTCTCAGGGAATATTCCCACATACCTATGAGAACAGAGGTGATGTTTATATCCAGCCGTGGTTTGGCCTTCACTTCCAGCTTCAGGCGGGAAGGGTGGAGGCGGCTCGACGCTTGTTGTTGCCAGGACACTGAGCACGGCCACGGCTCAATAAACGGCTCCCAGCCTGAGAGAAACACAAACCATCACCTCTGCTACACACATGGAGGCCACACTGGAATACTCTTTACATATCTAATCATGCAACTTTAATAATTAGATCCTTTACTTTGAACCTGTGTTCAAGATGAAGTTGCAAGCCTGTGGATTTAATTTAATACCTATTATAAATTTGGTCCAGCTCCTCCATTTAGACCATGCATACTGTATGTAGGGTCTTGCAGAAATATCTTAATTCCAATTAAAGCACTACAAGGCAATTACAGCTCTACATTTAAGCTAGTTGAAATTAAGTTCTCTCAAACACCTTTGACAATGATTTTCACACAATTATATGTAAGTTGGCTATTATTCAGTATCTCAAAAAATAAATGTCTAGAAGCTATTAAAAAAACCCCCCACATATTTTTAAAAACAAAGGATTTTTTAAAAACAAAAAAATTACCTTGCTATTGACAGATAATTCCTGAGTGCTTGTCACCAATTATGTAACAGAAAATTTAGGTTCTCAGTTAAAAAGCCCCACACAACTAGATTACTTCTTTTGTCAGTATCTGGCCTGTATTGAGGCCTAACTTGCTTTTTATATCTAAAATATAAATTGTGATGGTATTCTTATGCTAACCCTTTGTCTTCAGCCTAATCACCTGCCCTCACATGCTCTTCCTTCCTGAAACACGTAATAAACTGAATGCACCAAACAATTAAAGAGAAGAGAGAAGGGAATGCAGAGACAGTTTGTTATAAAACTGTCATTTTGCTGGATAACCTTTTCATGCAATTACATTTGAAAACTTGAGTGCCACTTTCATATCAGCAAAATCTCTACTTTCCACATCCCTCCAAGTGATCTCAAATCAGGACATCTTGTCCAGGATCACATTTTCTCTCACACACACAGAGTCCCAAAAGTCAACCTTTCCCCATTCCCTTTGAGGCATTTCATAGTGGGTGAACTTCAGGCTCCTGCAGTAGGAAAGGCTGTTTCCTAAATTTAAATAAGAAAACAACCTCCCAGGTATTTCACCTGAAAGCTCACGGTTGTAATAATCTCCAGAGAGGGTAAAATGAGCATAGCCTTCGGGGCTGGTTCTCAAATGTTGGAGAAAATTCAAACCTGGGGAAAAAAAAAAAAAAAAGTGAAATTTAAACTAGTGCTAAACAATCAAGCTTCCTGATTTTGTGAACTGCCAAGTAAGCAATGGAAGATTTTGTCTTGTCTTTTAAACTGAAATGGTACAAAAAGTCTATCATAATACTCTTCAAATAACATCTGCAGACAGCCACACCTTACAATACAGACCCTCCCTAGGATTCTGCTCAGGACAGATTCCATTTGTTATGTGATGAAAAAAGGGGAAACCAGAACCTTAACCCTCCAAAGACTGTAATCTTCTTAAAACCAAAACTTACAACCAAACAGAAATAAAGAAAAAAGAACCCCCAAAATCCCACAAAACCACACCAAGACCCTGTCAGCTGAAATTTGTCAAGTCCAGACAAACAAGAGCATGGTGCTGAACACACCCAGACCTGACAGTCATTTCATGCAAGGCAGAACCAGATACTCACGTGAAAAGGTTAATTCAGCCAGGGGAACATCACAGTCCATGCAGTCATCTATAAAGCAGATGCAGACACTTTCTGCCTTTATTTCCACTCCAGAGATGAACTGCAAAGGCACAATCCCCTGGCTATCTCGACCAGAAGAGGTCTGGGAAACTGATTTCAGAGGTTCAGCATTCTTAAACAACCAACTTGCTGCTTTTTTCAAGTCCCCTTAGATAAAAGCAAACAACCAATCAATCACCACCTACTTTCTCGGTGAAATGTACTTAATAAAAAAAAATATACAGAGCTAACTAATTCCCTCTCTCTTAAGAAAATATTCTCAAGAGTTTTTCCCAAGAGTAAGAAAGGTCTTCTGAAGTTTGTAAATGCAATAAAAATCTGTAACATTATGCATGCCTATAGATAAGGTGGGAAGCATTACAGTGCTAAAGGAAAAAAAATCACTTGTGTTAAAGTTTTGTCTTCTTTTCACGTACTGCATGCAGAACTAGAGAAATATGATTTTAAAATGGAGAGATGAAAACACATGCTCTCAAGAAGAAGAGTTGGATAATAGCAAGAAATTGGTACACCATAAAAAATTACCAACTCGAACACAACTAAAACCCCCAAAGAAAAACACACTCAAGCACCCTATACATGACATCCCAAAGGGCAGGAAGAATCCTTGGAGGGTGGATTTTACCCAGTAGCAGAAAGGAAGAAGAATGTTTAAGATTACAGGCCAACACAGAGCCAAAGACATTCTAAGGAAGGAAACAGTGCCTGTGCATTGCCACCTGACAGTCTAAAGGCTTTACCTAATTGCAATTAAGGTATATGAACAATGTGCAAATGCCTACTAGGAAGATCTGATGTTACCTTGGCAGATCAGAAGAGCTTTACGACAATCTTCCATGCTGAATCCCAGCTCCTGGAGGCGAGCCAGCTGGACCTCTGGAATTAACAGTTAACCAAGCATAAATCCTTGAGTTACCTACTTGTTTTCATTTCTAAAATCAAGATACATCTGTATGAAAAATGGGGGTTTGCTTGTTTAAGGTGGCAACTGTAGAAAAAACACGATTTAGCACTGCTTTTACATTTTTTACAGTATCAGCAGGACAACACCATCATTAGATAGTTCTAACCAACAAAGGGTCTTATACCATGGAGGTATCAAAATCTTTTGTGTTAAGCATGTGGGTTAGCTTCATCTTGTAGAAACCTTCAGATACAAAAAATGGCTTCAATCCAACAGTGAAAAACATACCAAGAACAGGATCCAGCACACGTTTGGATCCATCTCTGGTTTCATGAGCCAAGGAGCTCTCACTGCCCAGTGTTGAACTGGAGGGATCAGCAGCATTCCCAGCACTCGAGGCAGCCAAGTCAGGCAGAGCTGCACTTGTCTGTTGGGGAATTGACTTTGCAATCGCCAGGAAGAGCTGAACATCATTGTAGGACAGCCTGATATCCAGTGCTTGCAACTGAATCTAAATGAAAAATTCAAATGCAAGATTCACTTGTCTTTTTCTACATTATTTTCTTATATATTCAAGGTATTAATAAAGCTTTTCACAAAGGAAGACAAAATTTAGTGTTAAAATCTCATCACCATGGTGTTTTAAAGATCCAATAATAAAATTATCAAACTTGTTATTATTTACCAACAACCAAAAGCATTACATCTCAGGGTAAAGAAGTTTTCTTTGATAAAATGGTAAAAAAAGTCTCTAAATAAAATTCCCTTCTAATATGTCCAAACAATTAGAAACAGAAAATATAACAAAATATCTTTTTCTTTCAGGTATTGGTAACTATCCAACACGCCTATATCATCAGCCCACTTCTTTCCCCCACTATTAATCTCTGTAACATATCCCATAAATCACTCTTTCATCACCATTAAGAGCATTTTCTCCATGCTTGTTTCTTTTCCTTTTCCGTTTCAGGAAAAAATTACCTTATTCTCTTCTTATGTATTTGAAAGTCTTTTCTTGAATCCTTGGGTATAAAAATATCTCTGCTAGTATTCTCTACTGCATACTGTTTTATTTAGGCCTCTAATATTACCTCTAGAATAGGGGGAAAATCTTCACTATTAAAAGCATCCAGCAGTCCTGAACCACTTGGGTAGGAAGAATTCCCAATAAGTTCCATATGAATCTGTACTGGATCAATAATTGACAGTGCAGTCTCTTGCTCATTTCCTAACCGGCAGGAAAACACCTAAAAATTGCAAATAATTTGTAAAAAAATTATGAACTGAGAGAAGAGCAAGAACCAGCAATATTTTAAGGTTACAGTCAAGTCTTTCAATGTTTTAACAGAAACAACATAAAACTATTCTCAAAGCTGCTGCAAAATGAGACCATTTGATGAGAAACTAACAAACTTCAAAAAGCATCTGTGGACCACTCCTTTTGTATATATATTTATAGTGAAGTATCTTCACAAACTCCTTTAATTTTAGATGTTTTGCAGATGAAAATTTATTTTCCTTACCTCAATGCCAAACAAACTTCCAGAGAAAGGGCGATCTAACAACTTGGGCTTGTAAGTGAGAACAGTCGTTCCCTTCAGAATAATTGCGTTGGTATCGAAGCAGGACATGTCTTCAACAACCACAAATTCCGTTCCTTGACCAAACAAAATGACAAATAATAAACAGGGCAGTTGACAATATCATTAAGGTACTTTAAGCATTTGCAGCAGGTTTCTTGATTTCCTTGAACAGACCTGCTTTTACACCAGCACATGGCTTTTAATGACAAAAAAATCCTACAAAAGCACCAGAGTAGAGCACATTTACCTGTCACATTAACCTTGACTTCCAGCTGCTTTTCTGCCGTCACAGGGAGCGAGGAACGTTTGGTAACTACTCCACATTTGACAGTTTTGGGAACTACAGTGGTGTCAGTGATGCAGGTTCGCTGCCGGGACAAATGGGGATTCTCCCGCTTTTTGGTATCTCCAGGAGTATATAAAAAGTCATGAACCAGTACCAACCAGTCAAATATCAGGAACACACGAAGATTGTTCAGAACAACTGTGAAACTGGAGGAATCCTTAGTAGACCTTTTAAGAAGAGAGCAGCACACAGGTGAACTTTACAACCTGCAGACATTTAAAATCATGCTGAAAACTACCAGTATCTAGTAACAATTATATGGCATTTTATAGGGATACACTTAGTTTACAGAGTGTCTGATCTTCAAAAAATATACATATAAATATATATATAAGTATATATATATATATGTTTAAACAGATTGAAATTCAACAAGTTGCTGTACCCACAGAAACCCAAGAGATCTTAACTGCACAAATTCTAAGCCACAATGGTACAAGAGATGAACTGAAAAACTGCATAAAAAGAAATTTATAAAAGCTCCTTTAACACACTTACATTATCAATATTAATTTGCAAAATCTCTAATTTTAAAACCTTTTTTTTTAATTATCATTTTATGTCTATTGGGTATCAAACCTAACATTCTGCATGTGAAACTCAGACCTGGCTCCAAGGTAAGAGGTACAAGATGAATTTGCTCTCACACCCTGACAGCATTTTGCAGCACAGGAAGCTGCTTTGTCATTCAGAAAAAATGTCAGCCTGCCTGAGCTCCCAGCATCCCATTCTGAAGGTCTGGCTAGGAGAGATAAAGAGTTTGGCTTCATTATCTGGAATACCAGTTACATAGGATCATGCTAACTGGAAAATCATCCAAGTGCTTAAATACCATGAAACAATTTTCAGTCCAGCACACTGTGAACTATAAAATCTCCAAACAACTGTGATGCCTTAGTGGGGAGCAGCCTCTGCCTGTGCTGCTTCTAACAGCAAAAGCCTATAACCCTTCCTGGCTCTCCAGGATATCTGAAGAGGCACCAGCCAGTACAACACTATCTCTGAGTTCTGCCAGCCCTTACATCTACTGCCAAGGATGCTCTCACCACTAAAAACAGACCACATGCTGCTGTGGCTGAAATTTAAAAGCACAACAGTTGGGAGGAAGATTCCTGAAACTCTCACTCATAAACCAGATTAGGCTGTACTGTGCAAACTCACTAACTGTGTCTAATCTAAGCACCTACTGACTCAACAGTTCTGTGAAAACCATCTGGAGTTTTTTTAGGGTTTATTTTTTAATTTTATTCAAATTGAAATGTTGGCTTCTTCCTTTTAGGTACCTAAAACCGTAATGCAGAATCCAAATATTCAAAAGAAATTTCTCTCAATTGCCAAGTTTCTTTGGTTGGTTTTTATGAACAAATGTCTTCAAAATTTTCTACTGGACTAAAATAATCTGCAATTTTTTTCTACATTACTCCTGCAAGTATTTCAGAAGGCATCATACTTATATGAGAGTAAGTAAGCTGAGTTTGGTCAGCAAATCTGATCAGAAGTGAAAGCAACATCTCTGGTCACCTCACTTCACCCTCTTGTTTTTAGTTAACATTCCTCAAAAAACCACCGTGCTGATACAGGTAAATACTGACATTATACTTTATATCCCCAATTTCAACACTAAATTAGATTAAAACAGGTAAGAAAAAACAAACAGGGTAGGACAGAACACAGAAGAGAATACAGGGACTGTTTTTGAAAGAGGTGCCATTTCTGTCTGTATTTGATGCTCTCAGAAAACCGTGTGTGACACCTGCTGGGAAACAGCTTTTGTGCAACTTGTATTAAAAATTCTACAAACTGGTTTTATGCACACATACAAGTGATAGGCCAGACTTATCAAGCTTTAAGCACTACTGATTTTAATAGGTCAAACCTTGATCTGATCCATTACACATTCAAACCTACATTTTATTGCAACAAGTGAAAAAAAAAAATCCAACAACTTCCAGAGAAGTAATAACTGCAGATTTCAATCTATGAAGTACCACTGATCACCCAAAAATGTCAGCAGATTGAAATACAATGACAGCAAGTTTATCTACAATAATAACAGGTGTATTAAAACCAAGACAGTACTGATTATGTCATTACTAAAATCCCAGAATTACCAACCTGAAATGCAATTCAATCTGGATTGCTCCTGGGCTACTGGTGTTCTTTGATGACTGAAAGATGCAGTTGAAGACATTTGGGGGGCTTGTAGCATATTTCTGTCCAGCATAACGAGTGTCAAAGGCCATCATGGAGTGAGAGACCAGATTTACAGACTTTGTTCCGTTTGAAGAGCTTTCAAAAAGCAACTTGGATTTCTTAAAATCAAACCTGGGAGAATAAAAAGGAAAACAACACATCAAACAGACTTACAGTTTATTTATTCCTTGGAGTCACTTATTTTACAAGCATGGCACACTGCTGAAATCTTCCATTTAAGTATTTTCTAAAACAACTATAATCACAGAGATAGAAAATAGATCTATACTAAATATAATAATATTTTCCATTGATAAAAACCCTTCTGGATTAAAAAAGCCCCACCAAGCCAACACAGCATAATTCTGCTTTTTTAACCTTCCCTTGTAACACTTTCTTAATTAAAATACTATTTCTCTTGTGCAAGTCAACTGATTACTGGACTGTTATTTCAAGGACAACTGGAAAGACAGATGGTATCTTTCAAGCAGTGTCATTACCTTTTATCTTTCAGAGCAGCTCAAACTCTCAGTTTGGACTCTAATTAAGAAACTCCATTTCACTGCATGATTAAACTGTAATTCCACATATAATTTCAATTCTTGTCCTGTATCTTTCACGTGACCATAGTATTGAGGATAAGGCATCCAGTAAGAAAAGAACATTCATACCTGGCTAAAGAGCTGTATCCATCTTTTCCCTTTGGATCCATCAGTTCCAGGCTCACGTTAACCATGTCAATGAGGAATGACATGGAAGTATACACTTCTCCACTCAAAACTGTCTGAAAGTGGAAAACACCAACATTCTTTTTCAGAGCATCTGTTTAACTTCATCTCTGAATTAAACTGTATTTCAGAAAAATGCAAACAGCTTTTGTGTGGTGTCCTTCTGCTCTGAAGAGTGTCATTAACCATTACTGGGGAAGTGTTACGTTTCACTGATGGTTTTTGCTTTTTTTCCTTATATGTTCTCTCTATTCTTTGCACATGTATTTGTAGCCTGTTATATCAGTGACCAGTTTTCCCAGTAGTTTTCCATGTCCTTTCCTAGGCAAGAAGACAAAACAAATTCCAGAGCTCCAAGCCCCGGAGGGTACAAGGCCCCTGTCCTGTCTTGGTTCTCCCTGGCTACCAAAGCTGAAAACAGCTCTTTGAGACACATTTTCATAAACAAAGTACAACTGGTACCAAGGGGGGACTCCAGAGAAGGGGCTTGACCTGGGGGGGAATTGCATCACCACTTGTCCTCCTAATTGGTGCTTTTTATCAATTATGCTAATTTCCTAAAACCTATAACACTGTATGTACCCCTGTGGGGGGTGGCTTTTGTGGACACTCTTCCATGACTGCCCCTGGAGGCCTCCAAATAAAGATCCACCTTTGTATTACCTCCTAAACTAAAAACTATCTCGAGTTTCATTGCCAGGTTGGGAAAAAGGCAACATCACAACATTGTGGCTTTTAAAAACAGTCATTAATCCATTATCACACTACTGGTTTAGAGCTTCTTTGTTCTTAAAATATTGCTCAGCAATCAGCAAAATCAGGAAACCACCCCCCAGACACTTCAAGAGAATTTCAGCTGCACATAGATCCTCTTACAAGAATTCTTGGGTCCTGCAAGTCGTAGGGGCGCATGAACTCCTCGATGGGCTCGCCCAGGTTGTTCTCCAGCAGCCCACGGATCAGTTTGTACTTGTTGAGATCCAAAGAGCAGTGCACTGAGGACAGGCTGCCGTGGATTGAAATGTCTGCGACAGCATGACTCAGCTCCCTGCAACAAAGGGGAAACCTCAGCGTTTCCAGGAGCTCCAACACAGCAGGGAAGACCTTTAGCACACAACAAAAGGCATCTAAAACATTGCTTTAGGTGACAGCATGAAGTGACCCTGTTTAAACTCACTTGTCCAAGTTTCTCTCTACTTTTAACTTCAGTCTGAAGGGTTCTGTCAGCAGGCTCCCTCCTGTCTGCCTCACCAAGTAGGATGGAAAGCTCAAATCCGCACTGGTATCTTCCACAGCCTTGGAATACTCTCTCTGATATCTTTTGGCAGCAAAGATGTCCATGTCCTGCAGATCAACCACAATGCAGTCTAAGAGGCAGATGTGATCCTCTGGAAGTGCACAGGAGATAATACATTAAGAAAGAACAACAGAATCTGTACAAAACTAATTTAAAAAGAAATTTAATTTAGTCTTGATTTTACTCCTTTTTTAAAATTTTTTTATTCATATTCATCAGTAACTGTAACCACCAGATACCAAGCTCATTCACAGGTAAATTCTTAATTAGGAGTCCAAGTACACTCCTTGTATGTCTGCAATATGCATCTCAAAACACACCCAATCTGCAGGACTGTTCTTCCAGAAACTGAACTACAACTCCCTAGTCTTTAAGCTGCAAAAATCAGCCTTAAAGCTCACAAAGTGCTTTCTTCTCCAGTCTACAATCTTCAGACCCAGAGCCTTTTACTTCTCCAGTGTCACATAAGCTATAAGCAATATGTCACTGCACTTTTTCACAAGGCAAAAGAAGCTCCATGGGGTTTCTGCTGCTCTCACATACCTGGGCTCTCAGGGTTTGGGACAACAGGCAGCTTCAATGGCTGCCCTTGCTGCTTACTCGACGTGCTCACTGCAGGCTCACTCTTCAGCCTAGAAATGTTTGTTCCTGATGATTTTTTCATGACCAGTCCTTCCATTGTTACTTTGGACTCCTCAGCACTTGTTTTCTTCACGCTATGTTTTGGGGTTCCCAAAGGAGAGGAAAATTGAACTGAATCCTGCTAATGAAAGAAATTTTGTAATTAACATTCCATTTTTAATTTAAGTTCTAAGGAACCAATGCATCAAGGTTCAAGCTGTGACAAATTCCTGTCAAGATTAAGTATTGTACTGGAATGCCAGTATCTTCTGCTGCAGAAAGATGGCCAAACTTTTTTCCTATAGCCATAACAGCAGATGAGAACATTTTCTTTTCAAAAAAGTTTACTTCAGTAACCGTCTCCAAAAAGCTGTGGAATCTTTTCAATGAGAAACTAATTCAAAAGCAGAGGGTTTTGCATAAAAAACTCTCATGTAAATGAAATTAATACCAAAATGAAGGTAATACTGTCAAGATATAAAACATTTCTGCAGAGTAAAGACTGTTAAATATTTAATGCTATTTATCAAGTGATGAAAATGACATATGCCATTATTTCTGCAAGATCATGTCAGCAACTTCATATTTCACTAGAATATGTGAACTAATACTTCTACACATGCATGTTTTATGCACTTTAAATACTTCAGTTGCCACACCAAAATGTGTCTCAAAATACTCCTGCAGTTTAAGGTTGGATAAATCCCTACACTTAGTGGTAAATTCCTAACAGGTGAAAAAAGAATAGCTCATTTATACTGATGTAAAACATTTTAGACATCTCCCCACCACCACATACCCAGTGCAAATCCATGAGCTGTCTTGCATCAAAAACCTGCAAACTCCAAAGCCAGTTTTGGGATCTGTCTGCCCTGATTTCAATTCATTAACCTCATGCCCCACAAGCAGGTAGCAAACACCTTTAGTGATCTACTCACCCCTTACTCCAAGTTTGCTCACTTTGCCCCTGACTCCTGTATTGTCACTACCATTTCCCACCTTCCTTCTGTATCCAGCTTCTGATGGCACATCAATCCCTATGATAAACTTCCCTTTCTGGTTTTAATTGTTAATATTTTCTTGCCTTATATGGTTTTTAAATATTAGAAAAAAATTGGAAACATTAATTGCAATCATGATCAAGGATTTCAAGAAAAAAAAATTGAGGACATTAACACTTCATACTGTAAAGACAAGACTGAAAACTACATGCAAAGGAAAATCATCACATCATCTATAAATCTATGAATTTATGCAATTAAATCCAAATTAGCAGCTCCTCAGACATGCATAAAGAGCACACCACAAGAAATTTACATCCAATTCTTATAGAATTCAGCAAAATCTTTAGAACAGAAATATCATTTTTAATAAATGAAGTAACTTCTTAAAATGCTGAATTCCAGAAGAATACTTTCTTTTTTTTAGAATGAATGAGGAGCACCTGAACACTGCTATAAAGATGTGGAATACCTCAAATAAAACAGGATCCTTGTATGCATTGCCTTGTAAAATCCGATCCTCAAAAATAAACATAGGACAGAGGAAAAATGAAAACAAAACCAACAAAAAAAATGCCAAACCCAACCTAATCCCATTTCAAATACCTACATTTCTACATAACAAAGTAATTTTAGACTGAAATAAAATTATTGTGCACACTTGCTTTAACTTAAAATGTTAATTGAGAAGTCTACTGTTTACAAAGCTTTAGTTACATGAACACACTACAGTACAGGAAACAACCCAACACCACAGCCCACTACTTCCTTACAGCAAAGGCACAGGTAGATACAAATCAGATGAAGGCAACAGTCACACCACCAAACCACTGCAGCAATTTAGTCCATCTAACTTCTAATCCCTTCAAAATGGAATTAGGGAGTTCCTAGACAACTCCCTACTCTGTTGAATGGGTTAGATATAAAAAGTCATCCAAGATGGATCTTCCCTACCCTAGATTTTGTAGCTGCATCTCTCAAGAGCAGCACCAGCTCCTCCTGTCCTGTGCCCTGCCACGTGTGCAAGCACTGGAAACCTTTCTCACGGCTTCACCTCATCAAAGCAACTACACACACTCAGTTTCAGTGAGAGCAGAAAAAAAAAAAATAAACCCAATTCTGTTCTCCAGTGTGTTGGAGCAAGTCTCAGCCAACACAGCCCCGTTTTCTGCCACTCACAATGTGGAAATTTTGAGTGGTAAAGAGCTGGAGTTACCAAACAGGGTGAGCTGAAAGCCCATCCTGATCCCATGTTCAGGGGTGCACCCAGCTGGGTCCTGCTTCCTCACTGGAGCAAATGGAGTGAGTTCAGCCTCCTTTCCTCCCTCTGTTCTCTCAAAACACTCAGCTCAGCCTCCCCTCTGCCCCAATGCCTCAGACAATCAGCCCAAGGCAGGAAGGGCAGTGAAGCACAACCAGCAGCAAGGCAAATCCATAAGATTTGCCAGCACACTGGCACAGACTCTCATTACTAGAAGTATAAAGTCAACACATAAAGTAAGATGTAAGAATCATTTACAATTTTGATTTAGAAATAAAATGCAAAGAACTAACAAAACTACAAGCTGCTAAATTAAGAAGCAATGTTCCTACCTTGTTCTTTAATGAGAAGGTACCCGGCATTCCTGCAAACAGGAATCTGTTCTTCACTTTCAGTTTTCCCAGATTGGCTACAATGAGACTGTTAGACTTGGAGCTCTCAGGTACAAGCAGAACAGGAGCCCCAGCCTCAATATCAAGAAGAACTCGGGAAGCTCGCTGGGCCTTATCTCTCACCTGGGAAGAGCAAAAATACATTTAAAAGAATAATTACAAAAATTGCAGGAAGCAGGTGATTACTTCCCACTGATTAGTAATGAACTCAGGATCATGACTCCTTGATTTACAAAGTTAAGGTATGATAAGAGTTTATACCAAACAAAAACAACAAAAAAGCGACCAAAAAAACCCCTCAAACTCTTGTTTTAGGCAGAGAATAAAGGCTCATTAAAAAAGTATCATGATGCAACAGGAAAAACCTGTGCACCAGGTGCAGCCCTCAGGAGTGACATGTCCTTTCACCCCTGAACTAAGAGGCAGAACAGACACTACTCAGCTCACTACGTAACAAATTACTTAAGAAAAAATTATTTACAAAAAGCAAAACCCCATCATTTAGAACAGATGTTTCAAAATCAAAGTTCCCACCTGATGCACAATGAAGCATTTTAATATCCAAGTATTCACTGTCTTTCCTTCAATTATGAGAAGCTTCTATTAAAAGGAGACTATTGACTATATTAATTACTCTCACATTAGGTTGTGTGGTCTGTGGCTGTCCTGATCATTGAAACACTCTATCATGCCCTATATATTCTATATTCATATACCCTATCTTGATATACTCTATCATTCTCTATATTCTCTATATTGATATATTCTATCATGCTCTATAATCTCTATATTGAAACACTCTACCATGCAGAAGTTCTGATTTTTCCCAGCCTACCAGCTATCAAACTAAATCAGAGACATACACCTGAGTGGAAAAGAACTTCTCACTTGGCTCTCCTAATTCTGGTATTATTACCTGGTGAAGAATTGAGAATAAGACAAGATAAGACCTTTTTGTCCAGTGCATCCTGCAGAATACAGGTGTTGAAGTTTTACGTAATGTGCAAATTTGGTATTTTACACTTTCAAACAGCAGCAGGATGGTCCCAATGAAGGTCTCTTGACTACAAGATGAGCCTGAGAAATCTCTACCAACACCAAAACTCTAAAACCTCCCACCACTTCAACTCGCTTTAGTTGACGCATTAACATAAATCTCATATTGCATTTCAACTGCACAAAACAGGCTGGGAAAGAAGAGGAAAAAAGCTCCACACATACTGTTTGCCCTTCAATTGCTGCTCTCTGCCGCCCTAAGACATCCTGGAGCTGAGTGAAATGCTGGATGAAGGCCACCACCTCGGCCTGGAAGCGCTGGGTGTGCACGTACTGGACAGAGGCCATGCGCAGGGTGACACGGACGTCACACTCCCTCTGCAGCAGCGGGTCCGGCCTCCCGTACCTGGCAAGGGTTCAAAGTCAACTTTAACAGTCACAGCTACATTTCACAAGCCACACCAGACATTCTGCTGCGTTCAAAATAGTGATATAGAGGGCTTGACTAATGTTCACAGTGTGGAATTAACGCTGTTTCAGTTGCAGACATGAAAAATTTGGTTTGTATTAATTACTTCTACATTTTGTACATTTAAGTGCTGCTGGGTTTTAATTAAGCAAATAGGAAAATTCTACATTTGGAATGAACCTTTAATCTCTGCATACCCGTTAGACCTTTGGTGATTTTGTATCAGAATAGTGCCTTTTAAGGTAAGTACTCCACTGCAGGATAACATGTATATTCAATTCAGAATCAGTGTGCTGTCATTTGAAATTAATTCCACAACACGACTTGGATAATTTCTAATCTGATTAAGTGGAAAACCAGGAAACATCACAGGACAAGAACTATTGCTTTAAACAAAACACAGAAATTCAAATTTACACTATGACAAAAGCAAACCCCAAATTCCAAAATTAAGGAGCAAAGGAAAATCTATCAGTTGAAAACCTCTTCCCACTTTTAAAAAACAACTGCTTTAGACAGGAACAAACTATCATGTAAATACTTTCAAGAACAGCTTTAGAGGGAAATAAAAACCTACTTTTCCTTTTCCATTTCTTTGTACACTGTAGGACAAAGACAAGTTAAAAATCTTAAGTTTATGACTTAAATATTCTAAGTCCCACTTAAGTCCCAAGAGGCCAAAGCAGAATGATGCAGCCCTGACCGTTGTGGGCTTGGGTCTTCTGGGTTTGTTTGACTTTTAGTTTGGGGTTGGTTTTTTTTGGGTGGGGTGGGGTGGAAGTTAATGGAGTAACAAGCTAATATTGAGTAACAAGAAGTTTAAATTCATACTTAAAGATTTGGAAAATGAGTGCTTCTTCACCACTTGTAGTAAAACGTTCTCTGTAAAATTCTCCATGAGCCGTAAGATCACTTAAGGACAGACTTCCAATACTTCCCTGCAAGGCCAAATCTCCCTCTGCCAAACAAAGGAGAGACAATCAGGATCCTCCAACACAGATCAGTTACTAAACCCCAAAAGTTTCTATTAGTGGGATAGTCTCATTACCAATAAGTCAATTCAATTAAACATTAAACCTCATGTTCAGAGAAAAATAATGTCTTTCTGCTACAAAGATTGTATTAACCCACACTGTATTCTAGGCTTTACACACATTATGTGATCACTTGATTGTGAAAATTAGATACAACTCCTTTTTTTCCCTCTAAAACACTAATAAAAACTATTGTTCTGTTCTGTGAAAGCAAAGTATTAAAATTGCAGCCAATCTCAGCTAAAATGATGAAAGGTTTGACAACTGGGATGGATGCCAGGATTTAAAATAAACCCTGAAAAAGGAGAGGAAGAAGCAGTGGGAGAAGAATGTGCATTTTGCCCAGGAAAAACACACAAAAACACAATGAGCACCAAAATAAAAACATTTAAAATCGTAATTGCAGTGCACATCTGATTTTACTTTAAGCTGCAAACAACCTGAGCCCTTCAATCTACTCACCAATCACTTCCAAGTGAGCTGCAAGTTTTGCCACACTGGCTTTAGCAAGCTCACTGGTTGTCTTATTCAGGACTAAGGATAAAGAATGGACCTGGTCAAACAAAACAGGAACAAATTGGTATGAAACAACATGACTTCAGAGCTTAAACATCTTGTTTAGCTTTTTTTTTCAAGACAATTGCACTGTAACACATCAATGGCAAACAACAATTATCTGATTGGGAGACACTGAAGGAGAGCAACATTCTTACTGCCTTGTTTGCACATTATTGGGTCTCCCAAGCAATTCAGAATGATCAGGCCAAGAACAAATCCCAGCACTGTTACTTTCATCTTCTTCTCTTTCCAGATTTGTCACATGTAAGTTAGAGTGCAGGGCCTCTGGGCAAAGACTATATTATATACACATACATCGTGTTTCTTTCAAAAAACATGTCTATACAAATAGATGTATAAACATATATGGATATATATTTATAAAATATAGACTTTTTTTGCATAAATAAATTCCATAGTACCTAGAACAGCACAGTACCAATTGCAGCATGTTAGGTCTTTAATACTGAAGCAACCTTTTCATTCAAGACAGGGCCACAGAGCAAGCGAGCCAAGCATTTTGCAAATACTCTGCTTTTGTATAACTATTTTTTTTTAGCTACATCTACACACGCTTTCAATCTGTTTCTGCATTTATGTACACTCCCCACTACAATATAAAACACTTGATGTAAATGTCACCTTAAGTCTCTATAAACGAGATGTTTTATAACAGACAATCCAATTACTGTTTTGCATCTCAAGAATACCTTTAGATCCAGCTTAGTGTTTACAGGCTCTTGGGCTTGAGAAGCTGACAAGGAATTTATTTCTGATTTGATTGTCTGCTGAGTATCTTCAGGCTGCGGCTTCATAGCATGGTTATCAGCAGTGGATCCAATCCCAAAGAAATCCAGTATCACTACCCAAGTTTGCAAAGTTATTAACACATCTAGACAATTAAAATCAACATCTACGCTACGGTTAATTTTGTTATAGCGAGAAGAAAATTCAGGATGTTTCCTATCCACTAGAAATATATTGATATGAACTAATGAATCATCAAAGTTACTTTTTCCACAGGGCAACTTGGATGTGTCTGCTGATGGAGAAGGAGGTGGAGTCAGAGGATACTCAGAATCAGCATCTTCTTTTTGCTTCTTACGGGAGGCACAAACTGGTCTTTGGTACAGCTGAAAGACATTAGGTGCTTCTTCCATATGGGAAGGGAGGGAACGTGGCATATCTGGATATTCTGCATTGGATACTGAGGGACAGGACTGTGAAAGATATTCCTTATGTGCTAAACTGGATGGTTTGGGTGCTCCACGGGACACCATGAGGTTCTTGTACTTAGAGTCTGGTTTCTTCTCCAGGAGATCTTCCATCAGCAGGGAACGCAAGGCAATCTGAATGGACAAGGTCTGAGGGTGATCTTTGGCAAACTCGACATCAAAATCCTGAAACTTAAGGCTGACAAGACCTTGTGCCCCAAGTGTGAGATCACCACTTAACTGAACCTGGAGCTCTGAGATGTGAAAGTTTGCTTGAATCTGAGTAAAAGATTTTGTTTCCCTGATAGCTAAGGGCTTGTTTGGAACAGAATTAAAACTAGAGTGGCTGAATAAGCCATTTTCCTTCCGTTCACTCAGGAATTCTGGGCCTGTACTATGAAGGGGTGCTGAAGGAGAGCTAAGACCAGTTGGAGATACAGAAGTGGTTGAAAATTTGTTCAAGTCTTCACTGTAAATTAAATTATCCAGAGTCTGAAGGACTTGTTCATATACATGTTTTGCTAACACCACCTACAATATAGAGAAAAGAAACAATCATCACAATAGAGCTTTCTATATTAATAGAACCAATATTTTAAAACTCGTAAGTGGAATTCCAAACCACACAAATTTTAAGTTCATCCAAGAAAAAAATAATGCAAAACAAGGTACAATGCAAAACTGAAGCAAAACAGATCTTCTGTATGAGCTCTGCAAGATGACACCACCTGCAAACACATGGGATGGGTCCTAGAATAGGATACCTTGTATTCCTGGGCAAAAACCATCCACACAGTTAGTTAAAAACAACTCACCACTTGAGCTTACACAGTAATGTATGAAACATTCTACATAGCCATCACTGTCTCCTTAGTGTTACAAGTTTCAGTTTCCTCTATTTAGAATCTCTGCTCCTGCACAGGTTTTTTCAAGGTAATGGCATTTTAATTCTTAAGTTTCCACTAGAACTGCAAATAAACTTATTTGGACAGTGACACATTTACTTTTCCTTCTGTGTTCAAGACAAGTAAACCTTATACTAATCCATAAAGATGTCTAAAATGCCCCCAAACAAGGTTAAATATTGGTCATTATTATTACAACTTAAGACTGTCTCTTCTAACCATGTGCATAAGGATCTGATTTCTAAACTACCAACATGTTAAACCTGAAGATACTAACCTGAAAAATACCTATCTTCTATGCAGGGAAATACTTTTATATTGATAGTGGAAATACTACATGTCTGTACCTGAAGAGGGTTCACAAATTTCCCTTCAATCTTCATAATGCTTGATACTCCAAAGTCTTCATTACACAGAGGAAAAGTTAAATCCAAATCTTTCTCTAGTGGTACCTTTTCCAATTTAAACTGGATGGTGGTGTTATTGAGAATGTGGAAAGCTTTAAGAGAAAGTGAAATTGAAACAACATTAGAATAAGTGAACTGATTAGCCCATAAATGCTGTATGGAAGAGATAACACAGTAGCTATTGAACTTGCTAAGAATCTGAGCAATGCTGGACTAAGGTTGAATGGTTATGTTTTGCTCAATTTCTGCATAAAAGGCACCATTCAGTTTTTGCTTAGGGGACCAAAATAGCCCATTGTCATTAAAACTGTATTTCAGTAGGATGGGTGAAGCAGAATATACAATCAGACCTATGGTCAGTACACCTTTTTAACATGTATACTACTCATAACAATTAAGACTGCTCTGATTAACATACCATGGCCTTTATGCAGTGATTCAAAGAAGTCATGACGAGTAAAATGAGATTCTTCCTGGCTGTTAATGCTGGCAGGACCTGAGGAAGAATGTGGTCCATGGGATATCTCACTCGCAGGCTCCTTCTTGTTTGTAAATTGACTGCTATTTAATGAATACATCTTAATATCTTTAATTTCAACTTGCAGCCTATCACTTGTAGATTCATCTTCTCCTGGTACAAAATTCTGAATAGATATTTGTCCTAGATGACCTACAAGCAGTTCAGAGCTACCAGGCTTTCGAGGTATGGAGACAATTGGGGATTCAATGTTTACATTTAATATAAGCTTGATAGTATCAGTTTTGAGGGGCTGTGATCCAAATGCATCGCCTTCATTATCTTCTGCACTGGCAACATCTCTTGATCGTGGTGTGGTATCAAACAAAGACACCATTTCACTGTATTCAGCAGTTTTAGTTGCCAAGACTGTGGTAACTTTTGAGGCTGCACTTTTCAACATGCTGCGGAAATTCTCTTCCAGCTCGTCCATGGACAAAGTCAGCTCTTTCAAAAATTTGGCTGAGTGGTTGTAGTGTAAGGAGGCCATTTTGAGGTTGAGTGAACACTCCTCTTTTGACTTTTCTGTGAAAGTGAAACTTAAAGCATCTGGAAGGCTGTTTCCATCATCAAGCCTAAAGAATAAAGATTCAAAGAAATCTGCATTGCCAATGAGATTTTCGTACCTGCCAGGGTTCCCTATGCTCACCACATACTGGTTCTTTACATTCTCTTGGGTCAGATCCATAAGGTGAAGGCATCCAAGAGAGCCATTCACATCCAGTTTACTACACATGGAGACATTGACTTTGGTGCCACCAATACTGGCTGTTGCAATTTTTCTGCCATATTTCTCTCCATTTGTCATGCCAACAGTCCTGAGGAGGAGTACATTTAACCAGTGAATATCTACTGCTACCTCTGTGTTCTGTGCATAGGTAGACTGGAATGTTTCCTGTTCCCTCCAACCTCTCTCCAAGTCAGCTGTTAAAGGCTGAGGACTAGAATCTTCTTTCTCCTTGGGGAAAGATTTCTGGAGAAACCCAATCAGTTCAACAATAGTCTCTGGGTTAAGGATGATATCCAGGTTGTTCACCTGTAGAGAGATCACCTGCAGGCTGCTATCCAAGTTCATCGATGGGCATTCTGCACTCACAAACTGATACTCCAATTTTATCAAGGACTCCTGATCTTTTCCATTGTTACCAGGTGAGGTGTTGGAGGCTGTGGTGCATCTCTCTGCCAAACCAGCTACATCAATGGGACGTGCATCCTGTGGTCCAGAAACTGGGGATTGAGCCCTGCTGTCTCGAAGGCTTCCCGTTGGCACATCAAAGCTCAGGTTCTTATGAGAAGCCATCAAAAGATCAAAATCTGTTCCATATGTTTGCATGGTATCCACCAGTAACAGGCCATGGACAGTCAGGGACACCTCTGCATCATAAGGCCTTTTCACAAAATGGGCATTGGTGCCAAAAACCTTGAGCACAGAGATGTATCGCCCGTTACTCTCAACACCCAGCTGCATACAGTTCACTTTGAACTCAGCCAAAAGCAGCTGGGATTCAACAAGAACTTCCCGGGTGTGTTGCTCGAGCATGACAACGCTCTGTGTTAGATTCATTACAGAATCATGCAAACTGCCAAGCTGCTCTACCTCTGCAAAGATCTTGTCTTTCCCTAAATGTAGGGCATCTGAAGACTTAGCTTCAGATGTACTCAGCTGTGTCAAACAGTTCTTCAGAGCCAGGATTTTGTCTTCATTGATGTGAATTTTCAAGTCTGGCAGGTTGCCAGACAAGACAGCTCCTGGGTATTTTGGGTCAGATGTGTATATCAGTCTGCGCTCCAGCTGCAGGTGAACATTGAATTTTTCTACCACATGAGTTGGACCCACGTCACTATCCTGAACGTGTTTCCAGTTGTCTTTCACTCGGCCCACCATGATCTGAAGGTCCATAAAAGAAAGTGCGTATCTCTCATACATTTTTTTACTCATTAAATGTGCCTGTAGCTGCTCTTCACTTATTTCTACTCCAGTAAATTCAGACATTTTGATGTCACTGTTGGTGCTGGATTCTGGTGGTGGAGTATTGGGAGGAGTTGCAAGAGGTGTTTTATATTCCTCATCACTCAATTCATTGACTTCTGAAGAAATGGCACCTGCACTCCTCTTAGAGTCTTCTGTGGATTAAAAAAACAGTAAACAAACAAATAAAGAAAAGTATTCTCCTCCCTCCTCAGCTTTTTCCTATCAGATCATCCTGTATGAAGTCCTATTTTTTTTTAACACAAAGCATGTCTGGTACTGTCCTTGCCTCCTTCCACTGTCACTTCTTTTTTCCTCAACAAGAAACCTACTACACCTCTACACTCACAGAGGTGTCAGTCACTGTGTAGTACAGAAGCTATTAAAAGACACTATTGTCTCATTTTTAACCCACTACAAGATTCACTTTTAACCAAGCTGTCAAAAAAAGAACCCATTACTCTGCCCACACAATTCTTCTGATCCTCAAAACCAAATGAAAGGTAAGAGCTACTTAACTACAATATTTTTATCATCAGAAGGTTTTGTCCAACCAGCTTTACTGCCTAATATTAACTTTCATTTGATTATCTTAAGGATTTTTTTCTACTTTACAAAGCAGAAACACTCCCCAAACTTCCCTGTATTTTTTTACCCTTTTTTTTTAAGCTCTGACTTTCTGAAAGAAGATAGAAAGAAAAGGAAAGCTGCAATAATTCTAAATCATACCTTGAGAATTTGTGAGTAATATTCTTCCCAGATCTACAACAACTAACACGGGATCCACAAATTTGAAATCATCGGGAAAGATCACCTGAGGGGCAGAGATATCAAGGCACACAGTCCAGCTTTTGCTGTTTTCCTGGAAGTTAGGAAGAAAGATATAATAGCTCATAAGAAAGCAAACCAAGAATAGTCACGTGAAGCATCTAACTAGCCAGTGTTTCTCCTGATGAGCTGAGTGTCACAAACTCCAGCCACACTCAGGTCTGGTACCTGTTAAACCACAGACTCCCACTGCAGCCAAAGAAGAAACATTTTCAGCAGGTGAAAACATCCCCTGCACCTCAAGCCTGGACTGACTGACAGCAAAAGGAATCTACACCACCACCTGGAAAATTCCCCTTCTGCTCACAAAGAACATCACACAAACCTCACTCTTAAGAGCTCCAAGTGCTAAACCAAAAGGCTAAAAGTCTCCATAGACATTCTGGGGCTAAAAACTTACAATGAAGTCTCCAACTAATAAGCGATCGATCGTTTGTCTGATTTCAGCTTTTGTCTGCATTTTCAGCTTGTTGTACTGTCTCCTGGCAGCTTCAGCCACTCTTGCCTCCAACTCAGACTGATAACCAAAACCTGCACAAGAGAGGGAAAACTGACTAGGTATAACTTTGTTCACCTTTTATTCAATCCGAAGAAAAAACAGAAGAGAAAAAAAAATAAAAGACTCAGTTTAAATTTCAGCAGTAAAATCAGAACAGGAAAATACAGCAGGTGAAAGCCACTGTCTGTGCCTATTCACCAGGCAGCTGCACAGAAAAAAGAAGTATCTAAGCACAAAGTAAATAATCCCACTAAAACCACTTCCCAAACCTTTTTCTGGTCTTTATTTCACAGGCCTTCAGCCCAAGTAATTAAATTTGTAGAAGACAGAAAGGGTGCTAAGTATGGTCACAGAGGAAATTCTGACTAAACATTAAGATGTGCATGTGTAGGCAGTGGTTTTTTGTTTCCTTGGTAGGTTTGTTTGTTTTAAACTTGAATATTTATGAATATTCTCAACTTGTGAGAAAAGGCATCACACAACTTATGCCAGGTAACTTGAATCTTTTGGTATTTACCATAACCAGCAGAAAACTGGTACTTCAAGAACATTTTAATGTTCCTAATGTTACTTCCTGTCACTTCTCATCTCCTCAGAAACTGAACTTCAATAACCAAAACTGCAAAGGTGACCACTTTATAGTGTTACAGGCTTAGGTACTAGAACCCTAAATCTTGTTGTCCTAAGAAATTCATGGAACCAGTATGCACAAATCTAAAAATCAAGATATGTCAAGAAGCTGGAACAAAGGGCAGCCTTAGTCTAATCAACAAAAGAAATACAACAGGAGTTAGAATACTATTTCCTCTGTATCATTACAATAGAAATACTCTTTTAACTGCCCTCTCAAAAAAACTCCATCAATTTCCAGAACAGATTACAGGAACAAGTCTCCTCTCCTTATTTATGCATTTTAATTTAGGGGGCATGAACATCCACCATGGTGTATAGTAGCAACTTTCAATTTTTAAGCAGAAGTTGCAGGAGTCTGCCAAAGCAAAATTCCTGATTCAATTAAACAAAGAACAAAAAAACAAAGAAACAAAACCCTCCAGAGAAGACTCAGAGTATTGCTAAATTCGAACTTAAAGGGAAGATTCTTTGATTAGTGCTTTATATTACTAAGAAGGAAAATAAATAAAAATCAAAGACAAGAAAATATGTAATTTCACCAACGAAATCCCAACTCCACAAAAAATAAAACACATTGAAGGTTAACCTGAGGCATGAACCCTTCCCTTGTAGAAGAAGTCAGCTACTTTCTTAATGGCTTGTGGATTGTAAATAATATTTAGAGGTCTGGTACTGACTTCCAGGCGCCTCTCACAAGTGCTGTGAATTGGATTTCTTTCATAAAGCATCTCAAATACTGGGGCATCAGGATCTGCAACTGAATAAAAAATGAGTTACAAAAAGCAGCTGTAAGAAACCCAAAACAAATAGACAAAAGCAAAAAACAACTCCCAAGTAATTTAAGAATTGATTTTTAACTAGTACTACTGGGAAAGTAGAAGTGTCTAAGAATTCTTCAGAAACAGAAAACAAAGTAACACAATCAACTGCTACAATCAACAGAATTCAACAAGTTTATATATACAAAAACATTTGTATAATTAGGGTCTTAATGTTAAACTCCTATCAATTTCTTTTTAAACCAAAACAAAAAGTGTAGCTACTATTGTCCTGAAATACATAATTTCCTTCCTTTAAAGTCAACCTGCATGCACCCTTACATCTGAACAGAGCTTCTATGATTTCATCTTTACCATTTGCAAAAAGCATTTGCATGAATTCAAACTCTAGGCACTCAGGTTTGAAATTTCTGATTTGCAGGAATTATCAAACATAAAATGAAATCTTTACCAGTGTTCTGATTAGTCATTTCTGAGGACAAACTTTGGAGTCCAAAGGAAGACATGCAGCCAACCTCTTTTTGCTAATAAGAATTTAAAAGAAAAAGATTGTTTAGATAAAATCAACCAAGCCACCTGATATAAGCATAAAAGTCTTTTCTGTTGCAGTATAGGTATAGTCTGAGATTATTATATGCATTTTTTTCCCTGACATGGTCAAACAAAAGAAAGCAGTATGACTAAGAAGCAAACACTCTCCACTCCTGCAGCAGACAGGCTGAACTCTGAAGTGCAAACTGCAGTCAGTACAAAGTACAAAACACATGGGAAATCCTCATGGCATTAGATGCAAATTTTGTTCACTCAGAAGAGAAATTTGAAATCTTTTCTAGAATTTATTTCTGCATGTAGTGTACCAGTATATAGGGCATACAGAACCATCACTTGGGCCACAGAGCTTCATGGAAAAGAACAATCACTGATTAAGCAGCACTGCTGATTGTTCCAAAAACCAAATGGTGTTCAACAAATTATCTTCTTCCCAACACATATAACTGAAATGTTGAAGTCACAAGCATATAGAGTAAAAAATGAAGAGTTCTATAAATTATATTTGGAAAGAGAGGGAAAACGTAAATTCAACAGGTGGAAACTTTTCCTCAAGACTTCTGTGTTCCCTTTTTGAGATAAGAAATGTTTTGAGTTTTGGAGTATAACTATTTTCATACACATAGTAACATACACATGGAGTATAACTATTTGCATCCCACATAGCAACTTATAGGGGTTTTTTTTCACCTACAGGATTTGGGAAAACAAGAACAGGAAATATGGTCCCTTCTGTTGCCAAATCCCTCAGGAAAAGAGCACCAAGCTGAACTTTGAGAAGGGAAGACTTTCTACGAGGAAGGGATTCTGCCAAGATCTTTACACCTGGAATATAAATACATAAAATTATTTTGTTTCTTTTTTTGTAGAGCATACATTTTATTTAAATTTTACAAATAAAAAATGCTGCCCAACAAACAAGTATTTTTGAAGTCTTTATATATATTTATTTCTACTAAAAAAATTTAACATGGAAATTTGTTATATAGTACAATGATTGTGAGGCAGCTCTGGTCTTTTTTAAGAAAGAGCAGAAATGGGCTGAATACCTGAAAACTCCAGCTGCATAAAAGCAGTCTCTTCAGCATGCACTACCTTCTTCTTTCTATGCAACAGAGTGAAAGAGCCACCCTGCAGCTGCAGATTTAATTTAGCAAAAACATGATCTCTCTTGGTAAAGGTATTCATGCTGGAAGCATCCGCAGCAGGATCAAAAAATTCATCTGCACCTAATAAAAAACAAAACCAAAACCAACACATTAAATAAATTGAGATTCTGGAGGGCCACTGAAGAACGAGAAAGTTCCTGTAAATATGAAAATAAAGATTTCTCCAGCTCTCGGGGAATAACAGAAACAAAAAATAGAGCAGATACACCTTTTTCTTTAAAAACCTGAATATTCCATAGAACTCTCTATTTCAATCAAGGTCATGTAAGCCTGAATTTGCAGAGACCCCAAAAACCCAGTACTACTCCTGTTACACCCAGCCACATGACCCCCCCACATACACTTGAAAAGAAAAAGTCCCAAAGCTCTTTGCCATAAATGACAGTAACAGTGGAAGCAAATATATTCCACATATCACTTTGGAAATAGGCAGGTATCCAGGTACCAACAAACTGCCCAGGTTGCTCAGCTTTAGGCAGGCTCTGCTGCCTGGCTCCATCAGCTGACAGAGAATCCTTTAACAGCACAGGCACAGAGCTCTTTCTGCCCTCCTGGACCACGTATCAAAGCATGGGAACAAACCCTGTGTTTCCATACCCAGTATGTCTTCTGGGTTCCACTGCTCCTTCGGGTCTGGCAGCAGCCCTTCAAAGGGTTCACCTTCATACGTCTGCTGAGCATATCCATACCAACCTCCCCAGCCAGGGAACCACGACTGCAGGTACTGCAGCATCCCAGTGCTGCTGCCGTGGCCGGGCTCTGCCGTGGGGGAACCGCCAATGGCATCAGGCAAGGGCTCTTTAACACTCTGTGTTGGAACATTCAAGACACACACATTACTGCTGCTGAGTGAAAGAGTATCACCAGTGGACAAAAAACCAGCACAATAAAAACACAATTCCACAATTCCATCACTCCAGCAGTGATATTCTCAATCACAATGCCTAGAGGAGAGCAGCAGCAAAGAAGTAACAAACATATAATCACTTAACTGCTGTACATTCATATGAATATATAAATATGCACATGGTTATGCACATATGAAGCCATATGTCACTGTTTAAATCTTAGTCTAGACACACTAAACCAAAGAAGTCATTTGGCACCATAAAGCACAGCTCCACATTTTAGCATTTGTATTTGCAAGAGATGATGTTGTGTTGTGATGGAGATTAGTCCATATTTAATGAAGTGTGTTCCCCAAGTCATTTCCATGAGGCTCACTTCTGCCACATGGTTATTTTGAGAAAATATTCATTAGAGGCCTTCATTTCCACTCTCTGTTTTTAAGATGGAGAGTACCTGACCTAGGAATTCCGGCAAGGATTCTGCTGGAGAAGATCATCACATGACAAGACAAAGGATTTCACTGTGCAAGTGACACAACAGTAAAAACTGCAGGAACTGAGCATTTCTTCAATTTTACCATTAATGCCACACTTCTAAATCAAAGAAAATACCTGCTGAGCTGTCCAGCAGAACAATACCTCAGATAATCACTTAAGGATTGCAAATATTACCCTGTATGGAAAATGTTCTCACCTCAGCTAAGTCATGAAATTTATTATGAACTATTTCATAGAGAATCTTCAACTCTTCATAAGTCTGCTCATCCTCAATACGACGCATTTCTGCCTGGAAAGACAAAAAAGGTAAAGTACCAGCACTAAAGGAGTACAGAATCTTGTTCACAAACATGTCAAGTATCTCTGCACTGAGGTAGGGACTCACAGAAAAAACTAAGATGGCATTAATGATCATATCCAAGTGCCTCAGCACACGAAAATTAATGAAAGTCATCTAGGCAATTGTAACATTGACATTCCCCTGAATCACATATAAAGCTTATTTGATTGTAAAATACAGTATTTTAGCACTGTGAAAAAAGTCATAACTATATCCTCCTATTACAAATCAGAAGCAAGATTTGCAGCACAAAAATTAAACCAGGGAAAATAAACTGATTTAACAGAATGCCTTGCTTAGCCAGGAGCAAAAAAAAGCTTCTGTCTTGAGTAAAGAAGGTGGAGGAAATGAACTGGGTAAATTAGGACAATGTAGTTTTCATAGTCAGTTACTCAGACATGTTGTCTTCTTTGTACTGATTAACAAGTTATTTGTGGGAACTGATGATTCACCCAAGTCTAAAAAAACCCTTCATGAAACAACAAAGCAAAAGACATTTTTCTAGTCCACTGCCATTAGCCTTGTTACATTTCACAGCTCTGCTGAACACAATACAAGCTCTATGAGACTTGGCTTTGCCAGGTACTATAAAAATTTTCTGTACATGGACCTACTCCTACAGTTCAAATAACAAAAGAAAGGACTACATACAACTTAAACGTATCAATAGAACTGCACCTTTAATTAATGCAGGCAAGGTACATGGTGCCCTGAACTGATTTAAAGAAAAAGTCCCAATATACCTTAAGATAAAAAGCAGCTTATTATAGTTCATGGGCTTTTTCTTTCTCAAGTAGGTCATAGGTTCATTATTAGGGGCACTAAATCCTTCATCCTCAAATCAACTTGGAAAAACAAAGCAAATAAAAAAGCCCAACCAAACCCCCCAAATAACCTCAAACACACTGCTAAGTAGCCACAATTTTTCCCAATTATCTACCCAAGCATATGAGCAGACACATTTCTGGTATTTAAATACCTTTTGCATCTACAGAGAACATGAGTTAAGAAAGCATGTCACCAACTGTCACAGGCATTCGACAGCAGTTAATGCTATTTTTGGTGAACACTGGTTACGGCTCAAAAACCAGACAGCTTTTTGCAGTGCAAAACAAAAACACATGAACCCTGTAGCACACACCCCACCCACAAGCCCAGGTTTCATCATTAAAATCTCAGCTGTGGTCAGCAGACAGCCTGTTCAGTGAAAACGGCCTGCAGTACAACTGAAGATGTCTCTTAACTTGCCCAGGTTTCAAACACGAAAAGACGAAACAAACCAAATGCAAGATGATGAATCATCACTGTAGAAGAAACTCAAGTCTAAATACCTGGTCTGCAGCAGAGAGTGGTTCCCCCTTCAGCTTGCCATAGTACAAGTCCGTGTAGGACACGGCATCCCGGGCCCGGTGCAGCGCGAACTCCCAGGAGCAGCGCTGCCTCTGCTCCCTGATCTCTGAAAGGTTTGCGTTCAGGGCAAAGATCCACCATTCCCGGCAGCTGAAACAACGGTCAATTACTGTACTGCCAGTATTTCATTAAAATAACCCCAACCCAAGTGCATGTCCAACTAGTGAAAGGTCCAGGAGGCTCAGTGAAAAGCAGTGGGCCAGCAGCCAGGAATTCAGCAGCGCTGGAGCCAGCACAGATGGGCTGGTCCTGCAGACTGTGCAGGACAAGGCTCCCCAAGGTCCTACCACTCCACTGGGATTTACTCCAGCTGCCACGTGTCAGGCACAGACAACAAAATTTAAGAGTTACACAGACTGGATTGAAAGACTCAAGGAAGGATAATTTTACGTTTGAATTACGTCTGAATATTTAAAACTGATTTATGAGGTAGGGGATCAAAACATGAAAACTGAATCCGTAACATGATTATAATGCACCTTTTTGTATTTGTCTCATTCTGGTTTTTCTAATACAGTTTGTAATACCCTAATGACTACACCACATACAGAGATGTACTTACTTCTCTGTTACTGTAACCTTTGGTTTCCACTTCCTGAATTTAAGCTGTCGTTCCTTTCTGGCCAGCTCCTTCAAAAATCCCATGATCTGCTGATACTGCATCTTTTAGTGAAACAACACACAGATCAGTGAGGTGATAACTGCAGTATTTTCCCAGGAAAAGAGGAGGGGAAATAACCCAACAAAAAACTCAGCCACAGGTTTGGTGTATCAGCATCAATGGCCTGCACGTGGTGCAGAATTAAGATTAATGTTAATCATAATTCACAATTTTGTTCCCCAGTGGGATGTATCTTTTCCCAGCAGCTAGTGTTCATGTGTGACATTTCATTTACAGCTTTATTTACAAATACAGAGAATGAAGTCTTCCAAGTCAGGTGATCAACATAACATCAGCTGCTATTGTACACTGCACAGATCAAACTCCCCCACATGAATCCTTCCTATTACTACAATAAACAAACAACAACTTAATTCTTTTTGCAATAATCAGTTTCAGTAAAATAATTAAATAATTTTGAACGCTTGACTTTAAAACAAGTTATTCAATCTATCTCTTTGAGCTGCCTCTCAAAGGAAATCTTTCAGAGAGTATTAATTTTATGCTACAATAATAGCATTTAAGCTGTCACAAGCACCACCACAGTTTTATGATGTCTGTTCCAGTTACTGGCAGGTAAATGGTTGGTGTTTACCTGGGAAAGCTTCAGGGGTATCGTCTCAAGCTGAATGTCACACTCCAGCCGTGGAGTATGGCGGGATCTCAAAGGCTCCTTAGAACAATTTCTCTTGAGAAGAGCAGAAGTGCAGACAGGCTCCATGATGTAATTATGATCACGACTTTCCATACTTCTATCCATTGCTTCCTGGGGGTTACAAGCAAATTACTCTCTAAGAAGCGAAAGTACAGAAGTCATCAGGATGCAATGGATTCATGCACTAGAATGTACTTTATTAGCAGGCCAGTCCATTGGAAAAAACTTCTTGAACATGTTCTCTCTTCAAAAGTAAAACAAGCAATTTCACAGCACAGCCTTTGTGGGTTGCACATGTACCCTGTCATTAAAGCACGAAACCATAAACTTCTGTTGCTCTTAAAAGACCAGATCCAATAAATTCTAGGCCAATCAGGTCTGCAGTACAGAAAGGAGACTAATAACAACCTCTCTTTCATATGCAAAAACTCTCTCATGTACCTGTAGCTGACCAGGAGGCAGGTCACCCAGTAAAGTGCAACTGGTATCCCAATAAACACTGAAATCAGCAACATCCATCTGTTTTTTCCGCATCAGCTTCTCCACCTGGAGTAGAAGAAGTGGAGTAAAGTCAAGATCACACACCATGTGCCATGTAGTTTTTACTTCTATACAACCAATAAAAAATATGAAATGCTCAGAGTCAATTCATTACAACAACCAAAAGATTATTAAAATGCTGTATGTTTTACTGAATATTTGCTAGCAGCCATAAAGTGCAGCATCCCATCTGAGCTGCTCTTGAACACACAAGCTGCACTTACTGGTTCAAACACTGCATTTTGCATTGAGACATTTTTGATGCAGACGCCAAACGCAAACGGTTGCGAGGGGTTTGTGACACCATCTTCAAACCTCAAATGCACATCCTGGATTTTTAACTGGACAGAAAAAAAACATTACTAGAGATATTATTTACATCATTATAGCAGAAAGCAGTACTTTACATTAATGTTGGAGCTGTTTAACACATAATTTCTCCAGTTTTCCAACAAATTTCTAGTAGATATTTAACCTAACAGAAACTCTATTCCTCATTTCTGTTTTTGTACTCCCTGGTTCTGCCTTTTCCTCAGATACGAGCAGTCCCTGCCCTTCTCCCCGAAAATGAGCCGCTTTCATAACACACTCTACTTTTTTTCTGCTATCCTACAATTATTCTCCATGTTAAAGGCAAATGTGTAACTGCCAACCACTCAAAAGCAAAGACTTACTTCGATGTTTTCTACAATTCTCGTGACTACAGATGCGGTAACTGAGTACCAGTAAGACTCCCCTTTCTGTTGTTGTTCTTTCTGAAAGAGGAAACATGGATAAGTGTTACTAGCCACTCTTAACAGCTGGTGAGGAGACAATATTCTTTGTTACACTGAAATCACTGTTAACAGGGAGAAAGAAAAAATAAACAAGTTAACTTAAGATAT
The DNA here is from genome assembly GCA_013397795.1 of Orthonyx spaldingii. Classification (NCBI taxonomy): domain Eukaryota; kingdom Metazoa; phylum Chordata; class Aves; order Passeriformes; family Orthonychidae; genus Orthonyx; species Orthonyx spaldingii. The sequence goes on from VZTJ01000908.1 coordinate 189,545, forward strand.
TTAAATATCTCCAACATGTGTGGCACATACAACATCATGGTGAGGGATGCTGGGGCAGAACTTGCACTATGTCAGCATGTACAGATCAAATTCTAACTCCGTTTCCTGTGCATATGTTCTCTCTCTTCTTAGGAGACTTAAATACAATCCATCCACCACAGAAGTTCCTTCACCATGAAACACAAGCGTGACTCACTTTCCATTTTTCTTCAAGTGCCAGCAGAAGGGCTTTCTTGTGTTCTCTCTCTTGCAACTTTTCCCTTTCCTCATCAAACTCTTCTGTTTTTTCTGGTGCACCAATTAAGTGCAGTTTGGAGACAGATATCACCCATGGATCCACATGTGGACGATAAAAAGGGATCTGTAGTGTTATTTTGCCAATGAAACCTGAATAAACAAAACAGACACGCTATTAGATTCCTGTGAAAACTTACTTTATCACCCTTGGAAATCCTCAAAGAAAAAGCGATGTAAGAAACAAAACCTAAAAATCAGGCTACCTCGTTTGTTCAGCCCTCTGACTCACAGGTAAAGGGTCCTTTAAAACATACAATACTTCCTGTTTAGAAAATATCTGTCCTGCACACACAAGCAAAATACAAACCTGCCTTTACTTCAAATGGTAATTCCAGTTCCTTTAAGGCATCTTTTTTTAGTGGCAAGTTTTCCAATTCAACAGCACCTATTCAAAGCAGAGAAAAAAAGACAAGTCTGCTAAACAAGATTATGTCAAAGAAAGCCAACTTGAACACTGTAAGCCTAAATGATTGACATTGTTGGTTTTTTTTTTTCAATTAAATGGGATATAATAAGAACAGCCAACCTATCACTTCAGGTTGTGTAATGATCATAATGGTTACTTAATACACTTGTTAATTTTTCAATGTCATGTGCTCAGACTATTTGGTGAGGTCATCCAGAAGCAATCTTCTGTGAGGTTTGAGAGCTGAACTTCATTGTTGCCACAACGAAAACTTCTCCTTATTGTCTTTTCAAAAGATAAACTTATTTTCTTAGTATGGTGAAAAGCACACACAGAAAAGCTCTGGAGTATTACAAAACATTCTCACCAGAAGCAGCAGATAACAGCACCAAGGGTGAACAGAAAGCATTGATTTGAGGACTCTGTACAAAGTACAAAACTCGTGCATGCAACACGACACAAACCAGATTACAGGGGAGTAACTAAGAGCACCCAAAGGCAAGAGGCTGCAGGACACTTCCTGCCACAGTCCCTCCACAGGAAAGTTATTGAACAGTATCAAGAAAAAAATGACATAAATTCAACATGCTAAGATGGCTAAGCATACTTTTGAAAATTTTATATAGATTGGTTTAAGAGTATTGATAAAAAGCAACAAAGAACATAAGATCATTTACTGTTCATTGTAAAGTTCTAGCACCAAACTCTGTATTAAAAGGGTTTATATAGACATTAAACCCAATATTAAATGATTATTTCTATTCCACCTTCCAGTGATTACAAAAACATAACACTTTTCTAAATCACAATATGGAAGCAGTACAGAAAATACCACAAAGCCTCTCTCACCCTTTAGAAGTGCCACTGAAAGCTGATCTGTGTTCAGGTTATTGACATATTTGCCCAAGTAGGTGTTGAGGACCCAGGCTACCAATCCTTCCAACATGACTGTCCTAGAAGAGGAAAACTAATGTATCTCTGTCATTTTCTGGACTTCTCTTCCATATTTAGTCTTGCTCTGAAAGAAAAAACCAAGAAAATTATTGTCTGAAATATCTACTCTCAGCAGAGCTGACATCACTGTCACTTCAATTCTTACTGTGATCTAGCTAACGAGAAGTAAAAGCACTAAGGTTGATTTTTACCTTAAAAAAGCTTTATCCTATACCCTTGAAGTGTCAAATCAGCTACATACAGAGATCTGATGATTACACATCACTCCCATTTGCACATAAAGTTCATCTTTCCATCCTTTTTCCAGCCAAAACATTACATTTTGTTGCAATAATCAACAAGGTGAACCTACAATCCTCCTCCAGAAAAGAAAAGGCCAAAATTCCATGTTGATCTGAAGTTTCCACTGGACTCCTTGACCTCTGCTGCCAATACTTTCACCATGCTGGGTTTGGCAGCCTGGTCTGAAGTAACAGCCTGAAGCCTGTATTTCTGCAGAATTCTTACACGACATCTGTGAAGCAACTCACCCTACTCAAACCCCTTTTTGGGAGAGCGTGTGTGTGGGAGGTAATCAGATACAAGCCCCAAAAATAGCTCATCAACAGTTACTCCAACAGGTTTTCAAAGTGGCAGCAGAGATTGTTTCACTGAGGTGGGGAAAAGCTACATTAGAGAAGCACCACTGGTCACACTCCTGAACATTTCCCTTCACTCTTCTCCAGCCATTTCCACTTCTGTGGTAATCAGGGCATTAAAATCCCAAAGTCCCTGTTCAACTTGTTAACTACTGAATTGCAAAACTACTCATAGCTCCTGCAAGGGCAGGGTGAAGCTGGTACAGTAAGGAGAAAAGCATGCAGGCCATTTCTTGAGGTTGGAGTGGAATAAATGTCTCAATTTTGTATTCAAAAAATTCTCCCAATTTCACATACCTGCCTAAACCATTGAATTCTACAAAGCAGAAAAGCAAAGATACATCCCTTATTTACAGCTGACAATAGAAGAGAATAACAACTTCAAGAGTCACATTTTAAATTTTACATTAAGATTTAGAATTTTCTCATTACGAGGTTTGCTTCATTCTAGGCAGCCCCATTTAAACTTTTATTTCTTTTCTTAAAAGGCAATGAAAATATTTAACTAATAGTTAAATTAAATAACCAGACCTAAGCAAGTAATGAAAGGCTTTTTCTAAAGGTTGAAAAGGAAACTACACTGTCCTGAAGAATGAAACAGAAAACAGCACAGGCAAGTTTGACTTAACTCAGTCACACGACTTCACATAAAGTGTGTTTAACAGTTTTGCCTTTGTACAATTTCTCAACAATTATAAAAACCAATACTATTATTCCACATAATAAAGTTTAAGTATTCGTGCTCCTGGGCCACCAGCTTATATTACAGGTTTGTATTCAAGCAGAAGTGACAAGAAGCTCAAGATCAAACAAAAGCATACACAGTCACCCTTGTTACAGTCATTGAAATAAAAAAGTCAACAGAAAAAGGACTCTACAGGTGTTTGGAACTAAAGTAGAGGAAAGATCTTGAAGAAACATTTAAGCACAGCAGAGATCAGCATCCCAGTGACTGAAATCCTCTGGTGCATTAACCATGCCTGAAGTCACCCTAAGAACCGTAAATAAAGTTCATCACATCCTTAGCCTAAACCCGTGGGACATAACTAACCATACAGGAATCTTTCAAATGTCTCAAGGCCTTTATAATTTTAACTCTGTAGTGCACTGCTGTGTCCTGGAAAGAAAAACAAGGCACTTATTCTCCATGAGAATGTTTTAATGCCCTTAACACACACAGTACGAAAAGAACGAGGGTGAGAACCACAGCCCAAAGCAGGCCCTGGCTCAAAGGGAGCTCCTTTTCTCCTGAAAAAAGGATGCAATTCTCCGCAGGGGGAGGCAGAGCAGGCCCAGGAGCGGCGGGGCCATGGCAGCGGCCGGAGGTGCGAGGGGCTCTTCAGCGCCCCGTTACCCAAACCGGGCCGGCAAGGAGCCTCCGGGGCAGCGCCGGGGACACGCGGCGGCGGCGGAGACCCGCGGGCTCGCTCCGCGTGCCGGGGAGGACGCGAAGGTCACCTTGCCCGGCGGAGCGGGAGCGACCCCGCGGAGCCCCGCGGGCAGCGTGAGGCGGCGAACGGCCCGCGCCGGGCGGGGAGGCCCCGAGGGACCCCAGGCCCCGCC
>VZTJ01000908.1:193607-209164 GCA_013397795.1 Orthonyx spaldingii
GGGACCGGGACCGGGACCGGAGCGGGCGGTCGGGGGGAAAAGTGCACGGACGGGCCCGGAGCGGCCGGTTCTGGGCGGAAAAGCGCCCGAATGGGCCCGGAGCAGGCGGGTTAGGGGCGGAACAGCGCCCGAATGGAATCTGAGCGGGCGGTTCTGGACGGAACAGCGCCCGAATGGGCCCGGAGTGGGTGGGTTCGGGGCGGAACAGCGCCCGAATGGGCCCGGAGCGGCCGGTTCTGGGCGGAAAAGCGCCTGAATGGGGTCAGAACGGGCGATTTTGGGGCGGAAAAGCACCCGAACGGGCCCGCAGCAGGCGGCTGTGGGGTGGAACAGCTCCCTCGGGCCGCGGCGGGCCCGGGGCCGGCGAGGCTGAGGGGAAGCGGCGGCAGAGCCCCGCGGGCACAGGAGGAGCCCCGCAGGCACAGGAGGAGCCCCGCGGGCACAGGAGGAGCCCCGCGGGCACAGGAGGAGCCCCGCGGGCACAGGAGGAGCCCCGCAGGCAGAGCCCGCAGGCCGCAGCAGCATCGGCCCCTCAGTGCCAGCCTCACTGAGGTCACATCTGGGCAAGCTGTGCAGCGAGAGGGCCACGCTGGGAATCCGAATTTTGTTTAATAAAGAGGTCAGGAAACTTGAGAATACAGGTATTTATAAAAAAACATATTTCTCTTTCATTTTTTTCTTTTGTTTTGTTTTTTTATTTTTTATAAGCAAATGCAAGCTCATTTTTCCTGCTTCAACCTAAAACTTGGATTTTCCCTCTGTGACAGCTCCTTAATTTGAAAACTCAGTAAATTAACTACTGTAACAAAATCCTCCTTTTTAATGCTTTTAAACTTCCTCAAAGATCTTCCCTCGCTGCTTCAGTACGGCCCAAGTAATGGGAGCTGATGGAGGAAAAACTGGCTGACAGAAGTATTACAGTGCAAGAGGTTCAAAGTGCTGTGAAAAATTAGGTTCTTGCCTAAATCCTTCGGTTGTGGAGTAGCTTCAATGTGCCAGTTTTTAAAGTATTTCCTGAAAGCTGCCTCCAAGTGTAACTTTAATACACATTTGTAAAAAGTTTCTTTCCTGAAAGCTGCCTTCAAGTGTAACTTTAATACGCATTTGTAAAAAGTTTCTTCACAGTAGATTTACAGAGCTCTTTGTCAGTTCTCGGTTCCAGAAATAACATCAGCAAAGCCAAAGCTTTTGTGGAAGTTTAAAATTTGAATTTTCAAAATCTGAATATTCTTTTGTAGCAATAGAATAGATGTTGTTCCAGAAGACCCTCTTACATCTCAGGCCTCAGAAATAACCAGTGTTGATCTTGAGACAGGTTAGGACAGTGCAGTGGGAAGGGAAGTACAGGGATCACACAGTCCAACAGTGTTTTTGTGGCATAAGACAAGAGTTATGTGTCACTGCATGACTTCACTCCCATGGAACTCAGACTCTGGATTGCACATTCTGGTTGAACACAGCCACCACAACTGACAGTTAAGTCACAGATGTAAAATATAATTATGGGAAGTGGGTTCCTAAATATTGGCTTGCAAACCACTTCATTCAAGGAGAACCTCCACTAATTTTCTGTAAGAGGTGGTTGGAGCTCCAGCGTCATCAAGCAGTGAAGGAGAACAGGATTTTCAGGTTCTGAAGTTTGAGTAAATTCCATTTATTACAGATGATGTTCTGCCACCTGAGGGCAGTGAGCTGTCTGGCAAAGATAATCACAGGGATGTGCTCTAATAGTCACTGAACACAGGGAAAATATTTTAGATTTATGGTTTACCTCAAAAATGAGGTCAGGATCAATTGGGGAAACATGTTACATCAGCCAGGACACAAAGGTGACAAACTCTAAAGTTGTCAATAAAAGGAACTGACTTCCTACTCCAAGATAACAACAGTTCAATCTAGGTTTTCTCTTCTAAAACAAAATGAAATATGTTCAGGCAAGGAAATACTGTTGTTTAGACATAACAGGTGTAACTTTAGTTGTAAAAAAAGCTTGTGTAAAACATTTCACTTCCTAATATCCTATATATACTTGAGAAATTCGGTCTGATAATGAGAAAAACCAAACTGTAATAATAAAAGAAATATCCAGGAGGATGAGGGGAGGTATGACAACGAAGATTGGGGATAGGAAATTGAATGCAATACCTTTAAAATTCAAATCAAACAGATGATTCCTGAGCATTGAAAGAATGATAATTTAATTCCAGTCCCTTAGAAGTGCTGGTCACAGCTGTGTTCTTGACACGTGGCACACCTGAACCCAAATCATCATCACAAGAAGTCTCAGGAGAAAACTTAATGGCATAAAGCTTGAAAAATGTTCCTTTTCAAGTCTCATAAAAGTCCTTCTAGGGTATCACAGAAGAAAGGGAGGAGTTGGCCATTCAATTTAAAATAATTTGAATGCTTTTCCTTTTAAACTGCAAAGCAACAGAAGAGACTAAAAACCTCGAAAGCATCAGTGTCTTTATTTATCTGAAATGTCAAATCTCTGTAAGAAAGCTACATTTACCATAATGTTTGTTTTATAAGACAAGTTGTTGTTTGATAAATTTTATCAGTCATTCAACATATGATCTGTAATTTCCTTTAACTGGTTTTCATCCCAGCATCCTGAATACCCAGAGGAACCTTCTTTTCTTCTGGAAGTAAGTCTTGAAGTAAATTGTCCTCATTTTCCACTGCGATGTGAATTTCAGTGTCTTTTTTCAAGGCTTTTTCTTCTCTTGACAGGGGAGTTTCTTCCCCTGTTGGGGAACAACAGGGAGTGTTTCCATAATCCCTGCTAGCTGAACTGGTCTGCTCAGGGCACTGGGAGCTGCAGTCTGGGCTACAAAATTTGACAATACACGTCACGTTCACCTGCGTTCCTCCGTTACCAGAATGTTCTGTCAAATAAGCACAAAACACATTAAACATGGAAGAATGAAACCAGAATGGGACAGCTGGATTCTTTATCCAGCTCTTTGAGTTAAAATAGACAATAATATCTTTTTGCTTCACTTAATTTAGTCAAGATGGTGGAGTTGGTTCTGGAACATTTTAGTGGCTTTTATTGGTACCGTAAAATCCACGTCTCACCCCACAAACAAAAAGGCTCCAAAAATTAATGCAGAGCCCTGGATTGCAAACAATTCCTTGCCCATCTGTTGTCATTTCAAGTGCTTTTGACAATGTGTTTTTGTTACTGCTCCCTTTGGCTCCTACTCCCACTCACAGGTAAGTGCCAACCACCACACTCCCTACTCCCTAAATAGCAGTTTCTCCACTGACAAAACTCTCTCTTTACTGTCTCAGGATGGCAATTTAAAACAATCACTTTTTCAAAAGTTACCAAATTGTCTCTCTGCTGAACGGGACTCGGATGTTTTATCCTGCCATTTAAACTTCTGCTAAAAAGACTCATAATTGACACTCAAATTTCAAGAGGTTCTGGATCATTCAGAATCGCTCCTACCTGAACTCGCAGAGCTGTGTCTGTCTCTGCTGTGAGGTTTAGAACCTTCTAGAGGTGAATGTTGCTGCTGAAATCCTTCTGGGTTTTTTTTTTCATCATTCTTTTTACTTATTACACTGATGCTTGCAGATCCAGTTGGATTATTCAGGATGCTGCTGCTGGACCCAGAAGTTTCCAAGAGATGCTGTTGCTCCTGTTCAGAACTCCTGGAGTTCTGCAATTCTGTATCTCTCACTTTCTCATCACACAGTTTTTCTGGAGGGGGAAAAGGCTGGAACATTTGCAGAGAAATGCAAAATGTTAATCTTTACAAAAATTTAAAAACCACTAGCAAAGAACTGGTCAGTATTTTAGCAGCTAAAGAAGCCACTGATGATTGGAACTAGAGGAGCTTTAAGGTCCCTTCCAACCCAAGCCATTTTGTAATTATTTTCATTTGCATAGTGATGAGTGTAAGTAAAATTCGTAACAGCTCATTAGGGGTTCAACAAAATGAACCCATCTCCTGAAGGCACCCACAGCACTGCTCTGATTACTTAGGGACCAAAGGCTGTAAAATCTGGTTTTCCAAACCCCACCTGTGTTTTACTGCTGTTTTTAACCTCACATAAAGTGAGGGTGGGACATTATGTAAGGTACATCTTACAGCCTGAATTGGGGACCAAACCACCCCATTCTCATCCCAGTTTTCTTTCTGCTGTGCAGTTTTCTTCTACTTGTAATTAGGTGAGAGTTTATGATTTCTGTATAACTTTTAAAGAAATGAAAGAGATGGAAAGAGAGGACACACTCACCAAATCAGCTTCTGTGGCTGGTACAGAGTACATAAGGCCTGCAAGTGAGCAAAGACACTTCATTGGCACCCAAACCTGTCCCAGTTGCAACAACTGCACCCTAAACTAGGCTGAGTGATCCCCTGCTCCCGGAATACACTCCAAATGTACATTTATTACACACAGTTTGAAAACCTATTGTAATAATTTTGTGACTTAAGTTTAGCCAGGAAGCAAGGAGAAGCCTCTGCATGAATTTATAATTTTTCTTGTATAGTGTCAGTGAGAAAAGGTATTGATGGCAATAAACCACAGTCATGTCTATTTAATTATAACACCTGAAATTGGCTAATATTTAAAAGATGAAGTACCAAATATTTAACAAGCTTCAGTAGAAGCACAACTGTTGCACAGTTGTCCAACTCCACAAGGCTGTTGTGTGTTTAGACAATTACCTAAAATCTGAGGAACAAGATAGATTTTAAGAGAGCTGGCATCTTCTAAGACACTAACTTCAGTCAATCACCAGGCCCAAGTTAATGGGAAATAAGGTGACACTTCGCAGTTTTTACAGATTTGCTTGTTTGCACTTCATGAATCTTACCTTTTCTTTTGGAGACTAAGCAATACCCCAAAATAGCAATTATCAGGACCAATAACAATGGCCCTGCTACTGCTCCTGAAAAGAAATTAAAAGGCGAAATTATTTAGCAGGTTGATCTAACAAAGGATCTAGTTAGAAAAATGTAGTTTTGCAGTTTCTGTCCATGGCTACAAAAGCTAAATTTACAAGTATTGTGTATGTCTGACATTCACATTTAATGCCTCAGTTGTCAGATACCAAAGTCCCATTTCAGTCACCACCACTTCATGAAACTGAATTCTCTCCTGAAGAGTGAGGACAGACTTTTGACCTTGGTCAAACTCCAGGCAAGGAAGAGTTTGTCACATACAAGGCCAGGTAGCTCAGAATGCTCCTAAACATCTCTGCCTTCTGGATGGGCTGTGGACAGGAGAGAACACATCCACATCTGGGAATGCTGTCAGGACCTCCTGTCTCAGGAAATGCTGACAGAAGACTCCAAAGACCTCTCACCAGGTCAGGTTTGTCTCAGTCCAGAATCTAAGATATGACCTTTTCTACCAGCCATAGCAGCAATTCTCAGGAAATGCCTTGTATAATGTAGTTTGGGGTTTTTTTAGAAATATTTCCAGATTTAGGAGGACTGTAGAATGCACTGGGATAGTGCAGATGCACAGGCAAAAATGCAGCTCACTACAAGCAGTGTCACATTGAATTAATTGAGCTCTCCTGAGGTTCTGTTTGGGTACAGGTGACTGGTATTGGAAAGAAACTGAGAACTGAATATAAACTTGGTTCCTGGGCAGACAGAAGTGACTTTAAATTTAGAGTTAAAGCTCACCGGTGATGTGGGACAGGTCGGGTACAGAGTTTAACACGACAGGCTGAGTTATTATTTCAGGTTTGTGGGAAGCTGAGCTTTGGGTCAGGAGTAGGTTCAAAATGGTGTGAGGCAGAACTGTGACTGTTCCTGAGTCACTGCAAACAGTGTCATTCCTGCTGTTCCCAGGGACAGCCACTGATTTACAACTGCAAGAGACAGGAAGAGAAGTTAGGAAGGACAGAAACCCCTGCCCAGCTAAGGCTGCTGTTGGACAGAACACTGGCTCACACGGTATGGGGTATACAGCTGGTGTTGTAGGATTCCTCAGGGGAAAACGTGCCAGGAGGACAAGGTTTACATTCCGTGTCTGTGCTCTCTGTCCCTATAAACAAAGAGGAAAACTCCAGTTACTCATCTGGTGAGAAACAAGAATGAATAATCAAGGTCTGCAGGAGATCCTGGCAGTCATACAGAGGCAGTGCAAGAATACAGCCTATAACTGTCAGAGAAGGCATTCACTTGAAGCACCCAACCCAAAGAGAAGATTAACCAGCTGTTAGCTTGGTGCCATTAATAGCCAATCTTTTTCAAAGACTAAAAGCCCATCAAGAGGTTCAAATGTGGTGCTGCAGACAAAGCTGTGCTTTTTCACTAGTCCCTGACTGACTACCATGCTGTTGAGTTCTGCATGTTCTCAAATGATTCCTAATTTTTTTTTTTTTAATGTTCAGTGTTTAGAATTTTTGAAAATTATTTATCATTTTGAGACAGATATATTACCAGAGTGGTGGATTCCATCAACTAATAAAACCAGATCAATTTTGCAGGACAGGATGGAGTCATCATTATTTACTGTACCCAGAAGTACACCTGAAGCCCTGTTTCAAGGATTTAAGGAGTGATTAAGTGGTCTTGAACCTCAGTCACTTGTACAAAATAAATCACACAGTAGAGCAAAACAAAGGAAGATTAAGTTGGATTGGGAACTTTATGATATATGACAGCAAGAGATTGCAACGTTGTCCCTTTGGATATACCTCTGGAGAATACTGTTACTCTGGTTAGTGCCTACTTGCTAAGAATGTAAAAATAAACCCTAAAAAAGAATGCACAACTGTAGGAAATTAGGCCAGAGTAAGCATTCAGTAAGCAGAGTGTTCAAAATCAAATTACCTCTTCTGGAAACCCGGTAACCTTTGCCACATTTTTTATGTGCTCTACATATTTCACAGTAGTCGTCTAGTTTGGAAACACAGTACTTGTGGGGTGGGCAGCTACAGATTCTGTCCTGGGACCTCGTGCACGTTTGATTCTGTACAAGCCCTGGTTTCAAAACAAGAATAATGCAAGATGTCATTGGCAACATTTAAAATCACAGCCTACAACGTTTGGAGTGAACATGAAGTGATGTTCACATACCCCAAGTTCTGGGCTTGTACAGCACCATAAACCAAATGTGTTATATGCCCCAAAGTCTACATTTTCAGAAGAGTTTTCTCTCTCTAGGCAAGGAGAAATTTGCATTCGTAGAGTGCACACCTAAAACTCTGTACCTGCAGCTGTACTCTATTTTGTCATAAGCCCAAACACGGCCATTTGTGTTCACCACTGCAGGCCCTCGGGGCCATACTGAGATTTTCAGTCTGTGCAGATCATGTAACTGTATTTAAAGTGTTTGGAGATTTTACCACAGGCATTTTCATATTGTAATTAACCAGCTTTGTTAGATTATATATTTAGATGAGCCTAAAGGTCCTTTCAACTTAGACTGTATCCTTAAAACTTACTTCTCAGTGAATCAAGTATATAATGTTCTACACCAGTTGCCATTGAAAATGATGGAGAAAAGCACAACCGAGTTCATTAATGCAGGTGATCTCTTAGCCCAAAGTACAGGTGTTGGTACAATGTTCTACCTTAGGTATTGTTAAGCTGCTTCAGTGAACAGAACCAGTGTGCTCTCAGTGACTGCTGCTTTGCAAAACAAATAAAATTAAGAGAGGAATATCACAACCCATGTTTGCTGTTGTCACTTCAGCAGACGAAATGAGAAATGACAGGATGCTGGAAATGTAATTATCCATTTACCCATGTGCAAGTCAGGTCTTAATATCTCTTGACGGGATAAAATAAGCAGGAATTTATTTTACTGATGGCATTTGGAATTATTTTAGTGATGTAGTGCCTTAGTTTTCAATAATATAAGATTGGTGTCTCATTTTTAAGACTTAAAAAAAAAAGGGCCAGGGCCAGGGCCCTGCAAGACTTTTCCTTGATTCTTGTTCCCAAATCTTATGCGTTCCAAAAGCATGAGGACCATACAAGTGCCTGACAAAATCTCCTGGTTTTCTCGGGAGAAGAGACAAGGTTAAACCAAGCCCAGTCTTTGAGCAAGCCTGTTTCCTAATCCAAGCCTACCTTTCTTGCAGGGTGGTGAGCAGGCAAAGCACTGTGGAGAGCGATTCCAGATGGCTGTGTACGTTTTAGGTCTGCAGGGGCTGCACTTCGTGTCCACGGTGTGACTGCAGCTCCCTGTCCTATACTGACCTATTAAAAGAAAAACAACCCAAACCAAATCAGAGAAAGCATCTCAGTGGAAAGGATCTCTAGGAATTGTTTCATTCCTAGCTGAGAACCCCTTCCCTTCACTGACACTGTCAGACTGGTACCATATACCAAGCAAGTGTTGATGTAAGGGATGCATGTCTCTACAGGGAAAGTCTGATTTATGTCCACCCATGTTTGACCCCTTTTCCTACATTCAGTCCAGTGAATTCCAGCCACATGCAGAACAAGGCAGCCTCAATCCTGAACAAAACCCCTCTCGCCACATACTTGGGTGCAGCTACCACAATACATAAACTGAACATCTTACCTTTGTGGAAGCTGTTTTGTGGTGAACACAGGGTGGTGTTCCACACCCAAAGTCAGGCACATGCCAGAATGATGTGCCTGGGTGAGACCCTTACTGCCTTTACAGGCAGTGAGTGGAGAAGGCAAAAATCAAGTAACATCACAAACAGACCTGAATTAGAACTGTGCCACTTGTCACCACGGGAGGGTCACAAGCTCACTCTTTCTCCCTCGCCTCTCCAGCCAGAGTCAAGCAGAGAGGTTCTGAAACTACTGGCGTTCCAAAGTCAAAAGCTATCAAAAGTAGTTTCTCCAAAGCTTCTCACCACCAACAGTTTAGTTCAGTGGTGGGAGCATGTAAATATGAGTTCCAACATATTCCTTTTGGAGAAAGGAAAACACCCCCATTGCCATTTCCTTTTCATGTGAAAGAAGAAAGAAGATAAAAGTCAGTGTCTCATATCCTTTACAGATATATCCCGGAAAACATACTCAGAAAGCAGGATTAACAATGAAAAAATTTTGGAGCTGCTTGGAGAATCTGTTTTCCAAAAGAAGAGGGCCCTGGAGATGAGCCAATGAATTATTTCCAAAAATTTTTTTTCCCTGTAGGTACTTGAAACTTTATATTCTGCATCCCACATCCTGCTAATGATTTAAGCTGAGTTAGTACTGAACACTACATAACACAACAGAAAAATTTTACCTATGAATTATCATCTTTCATCCTTCATGAACAAAGGACGTTTGACAGATCTAGATAATTTCAGTTAATTCAAGAAACTGCAGCTGTTTCAGCAAATGCTGATTTCCTGTTTAAACTTCCGGATCTGACAGAAACTCAGCATTTTCTTTGTTCAGCATGTAATAAGGAAAAAAAGGCTTGTTTTTCACTGTATCTAACATAATGATATAGTTACAACTTGTTGCAAAATCTCCAAAGAACATTACTATTCCCCCCCAAAAAACCAACCCCAAAACCCACAGACAATGACTTTTGCTTCCTACAGGTCACTAATAATCACCCCTGGAGTGTAAGACATGACAGCTCAGAGCAGACAGTGTCTGCAGTGCTGTCCCCAGTCTGACAGTGCTCTGCGGTGTCTGATTTACAGTAAAAGACAACAAAATTCCCTGAATGAGCAATGATAGATTCACCTGTCCAATGGAAAGCCCCTTATCTAAGTGACAGTATCATAGTAGAGAAACTAAGCTTTACTTCATGCCCTGTTTTACAATATAATTTTTATCAGTGGGTTTGGGTCTGTATTGCCTAATTTTTGTCATTCCCTTAGTGAGCTGTTGCTCCCCCTGCAATGTTGACTAAAATTACTTTAATTACTTTAATGAAAACCTCATGCAGAGCTGTGCTCACACGAACTCAGAACCCATCTCTTGGTAAGCCCCAACCAGGTTAACCTTGTAGGAGAATTTCAGTTCTGATGGACAATGTGTCTCTTTTGCAGGTGTTTTGCAGTCACAGCGTTTTGTTGTCTTGGAGGCAGAATGCATTACAACAGCAAAAATCTGATGCACTTGAGATGTGTAAGTAATCAAAATACACTATGACCATCTGAAGATTGAGTGAATTTGTCTGTGTAAAGTAATAGTTTGAATTATAACCTACCTGGAGGGCACTGGCTGCAGCATTTATTAAGTTCTTCATCATAGAATTCAGTGCTGGGATTGTTGCATTGTGCAAACTGTGGTGTATAAGGCAGTGAGTATTCCTAGGAGAAATCAAGGGAAGTCATGAGTCACAAGTCCATTCTGATCCTGAATTAGAGACTCAAAAGAAACAAATACCTAAAGACCAGTGCAATTACAAGAACCTTCCTTTCCAGGGCATCAGGTTCATCAGCAATGAAACAGAGCACAGCAGATGCCAAGAGGCTGCAGGACAATGCACGGCCAATGAGCTGCTTGTGGCTGTTTTGAGGTTCCTTTGTTTTTCAAAGATCCACTGCCATGAACAAAGTGATCTCTCCAGGTTTTAGGTTCAAAAGAGTGCAGTGGAACTGTGGGATTAGCATCACACCCGGTCACTACTGCATCCCCCAAACCGAAGGGCTGAGTGCCTTATCCTCAGCTGCCATGGCTCAGACAACATCTGACAAAACACCAGAGAAACCTAAATTCCTACCTGTGGGTTGGTGGGAGAAACATTTGCTGCAAAGTGGCTCAAAAACTTCAGTCAATCTTTCCAAAGAAAAGGAAAAAAGGCTTTTATCTTTCCAGATACTCTGTGATTCCTTCCTGAGCAGGAAAGGCCTTGATGTTTTGAAAATGATGTCTCCAAAAATTGCACTGCTGCTCCTGAGAAGCAGCAGCTTTGCAGAAGGTGCAGACAAATATGCAGGTTAAATGCATTAGAGACAATCATGAAATACAGGGTGCCTAATTTCAGCTCACACTGCTCAGCACAGCTCAGTTACTCCAATGAACAAGTGTCAGATTATTTGATGACTTGACAACTAATTTCAAAAGGAAAAATACACTCACTTAAAAGAAGACTCCTGTTAGGTAGCACAAGTGTAGGAGTTTCCTACTAGACCAGAAAGGCACTGTTTAAAAAGGATGTGACACTGCTCAGCTTTCTGCAATGTGAAGAGATTGCTCCATGCATTATCTACACACATTTAGAGGAATCACTACTAAAAAGAGAAATCAAAACAGGAACAAGCTCTTAGGAAACCGGTAATGAAAATATCCTTCCTTCTTACTGAAAAACATGTTGAGTGTTGTGTCTTCACATTACTGACAAAGGAGACTAATGCTTCTCACCCTCAGCAATTGCTTCAAGGGAATTCAGCACTTTCTTATGCAGCTCATTGAAATATTCTACCTTACTTAGCTGTGATCAGAAACAGGATTTTGTCAACCTACTCAATGGTCAGTGTAAAAAAAACCCTTTTCTGAGGACGTGAAGGCAGAGAAAAGTCTTCTTGAGTTTAGATATGGTAGGATAGACAGTGATAAATCATCCTGTTTGCAAACTTGAGCTGACACTAAAATGTGTTGAAGGAGAAAATGACTCTGCTCTCATCAAAAGTATTTTTTACTTAAGTTACTTTTTAATTAAAATAGGAAAATTCAAGTGTTGTCCTCCCATTTTTGTAGTCACTATGATCAACTTCATTAAAACAAGCAGTTGAGAGCCTTTTCAAAACATAAAACTTCACTGTAAGGGGAGACACAGGGGGAAAAAAGGAGAAATACAATAAACCACATCACAAATTACCCTGCTGGTGAGGCTTCCTGGCAAAAAAAAAAGTTCTTATATCATGTTCTTCACTGTCTGTTGGAAATCCTGCCCTGTGAGCTAGAGACAGAGGAAAACCTGTCGGTTGCTGGGTTCACACCTGTTTCTCTGAAGCTGTCCTTGGAAGGATCTCTCTGCTGTCTGATACAATCTCCCTGAAATTTTATCTGATGAGCTGTGGCTCTCAGTGACTTACAACTGACAATTTCTTCCCAACTGTCCTCAAAGAACATTATGAGAAACTAAAAGGGACTTACGACTGGCTTAGCTACAATTTGCACACAGACAGACAGACACACACGTGCTCAGCTTGCTTTGCCCTGGAAGGATCTAATTCATTTAGTAGCTACACCCAACACAAACTAGTTTAATCAAAGCTCTCAAATCTCTCAGAGGAAGTGCAGGCCTTGCAGGAGTTTTTAAACACTTCTGGATTTCTTTGCTACAAGACCCCAATTTTCTAGCAATGTCCCCAATCCTAAAGTCCAGGTTGGGCCATATAATATTTGTCTGGCATCCGGATCTATTGGCTACTTTCGGCTGAAAGAATGATGAATAGAGGCCAGATCCTGTTTCACAATCTTTGCATTTTGTATCTTTCACAAGTCCTTATTTTATCTTCTGTTTTTACTGTGACTCAATGTTCTACAAGCAGATTGTGTGAAGGGAAACTAACCTGATGCTGCACATTTTGCATTCCAGCCTTAGAGCTTCTCAGTTTAGGTAGCAGTGTCTAATGGCAGCTTATTTACAAGAAATTTATATGGACAAAATTAAGACTTTGGAAGACTTCATTTAATTTGACAGGTACAAGTAGAAGTAAAATGCCTCATCTGTCTCTCAGCAGAGGCACAAACATTCTGAAACACGAAATTTAGTCTAGCTCTATGTACATCAAATTAAGCAATACATTTTGACATAGAAATGGGTAAACTATGCTTGCCCTTGACTTCATAACTCACTGGGGAGATTTTTGCAATGCCTCTGCATTAAGCAATGACTAAGAAGTTGCATACACAAAGCCAGTGACTCCAGACTCTCTGAAGTTCCTGTATTGTTTGGATCATTTTCCCATTGGCACTACAGAGATTACTATACAGGTGACCTGATTTGTCCCTGGAGAGGAGTGGGCTAACAGCAATCTCCACACAAACTGAAAGAACTTGATGTATAATTAAATTTAAGTATCTTAAATAATAAAATATGTTTATATAATGGATGAATATATATAAATCCATTCACATAACATTCATTCTCACTCAAGGCCATTTAAACAAAGATATTTAAGCATATGTTTTAATCCTAACTCACATGTCTACATTTTTATTGGTCTCTTTTTCATACATTTGCCTTCAAACTTGAGCTGTCAATCAGAGGAGTCTGAAGAGGAACTACATCTGTGCACAATGTTCTTCACATATGTGAAACCACAATGAAGTCACTGAGGTCTTTGTTGTAAAATCTGCTTCTATGGAAAGGACTTGAGGTACAGAGTCACTGTTTGCTGAGCTACCAGACCTACTGAAGACAGGAAAAAACAGAATTCTGTGTAAAATATTTGACCTTCTCATTTACAAAAAGAATTCTGTTGACTTCTAGTTACCAGCGTCTCCCAAGTCAGCTGGAGTTGTGCCAGGCTGAACCAACTTTACTCCAACTATAAAGTTTCTCTCAAAGCTGCTTTGCTGCACATCTCTCACAAAGATTATGGTCAATTATGTGAATTATTCTCCCATCCTATATTGCACTTTGCTTCTGTAAAGCAGGAGTCCTTGCACAGCCACACACCAACAGATTTACAGTTCCACACATCCCCTCCCTGAGGCAGCAGTGTCTCTGCTTACTGCCAGGAATTCTGCTTCATTGCCACTCACCACCAGAACACGAAAACATCTTCCCAGAATGAGAAAACAGGGGGATGCACAGAATATGGAAGCTATTCACAACATGCAAAAATTATAGAAGTCCCAGTTTGTAGGAAGACAAGGTGTATTTTATTATATATGTGTTTGGAAAAACGTGCACATTTCACCAGCTCTTCTGCTTGAAAACATCAGGCTATTTCTGATAACTCTGGTGACTCAGTTGTTCAAAATGGCAAAAATAATGTTCAGTTCCTGTGTCTAACACAGGCTGGGAACTTTCAGAGACTTTCAGATGAATGAGAAAAAAACCAAGAAGTAGTGTCACTCAAGAACTGTTGCTTTGCCAGTTTGTCTCCCTCAAAAATAAAGTGAGATTTCTTTAACAAATCACTGGTAAAAATTGATATAACAGGCATGTGTTTTTTGGAGCTCTGTGGCAGATGTGGTATTTCTGAAACTACTGTATTTGTTTTTCTGACTTTACATATAGGCTTTTCCTTATTTTGTCACAGTGCAAAAAGTGATGCTGAAAGTTTCTATCATTTCCATTGTTATGTTTCAGTCATGTTTAGAGTGAGAGGGGAGCTAATTCCTTTTGAACCAAAGCCCCTTGTTCAGCAGGATGCATGACAAAACTTGACACTTAAATTCTGGTGGAAATTTCTGCTACAATTCTGAGACTCTCCCTTCTCTGTCTGCTTTACCCTGTCCACTGCACGGTGTCCAGTAAATCAGCTTCAAAACACTCTCACCTTAAAATCAAAGCTGAATTAAAAACTAGTGAGAAACAGTTAAAATAATTATTTTAATATACTATCAGCTCACTATAGCACCCAGTACTCTTTAAAAGACCATTGTGTAATTCCAGGTTCAATACACATTCTGACATCCTCACCTGATTTCACTGAACCTTTGTCTTATCCAGCCTAAATCCCTATGATTAAATAAACATGTGAATAACATAAATATCCTATGAGAACACAGTCACCTGGGCATCTCACCAACATTTCCATATTTATCTTCACAACCCTGGACATTTTAAAATCAGACAGAAAAGCACTATCAATATACCAGCACAGAAAACACAAGAGGCAAAGGCAAACAGATCCCACTGGGCTCTTTGGCTGACACAGTTACAAACCCTCATTGCCCAGCAGTGGTACAGCTGGATATGGAACAGGACAGTCACAGCTGCAAGGAGGGGGAACAGGGACAGCTGCAGGACATCAAATCTTTGCTGTAAATTAAAAAGTTTTTCTATTTAAATAGGGAAGCGTTCTAGGGAACCAACGGAGCACAACGAGCTCTTCCTGTGTAAACAGTGTAAGATAGGTATGGGTCTACACTCTGCACTTGCCAGGACGCTCACCACCGTTTTTACAAACATTCAAACAAGCCTGAAAAAATCAACCTATGTCCCATGAACATCCAGGGGAAACGATTAGTCATTCCTTTGGGAAACCAAGAAGCAACAACGACACAGACAAGGGGCACAGGTTGAGCTTTGAAGAAGTCTTAAGAGCGGGACTTCAGGTTGTCGTAGAGATCACAGCGAATCCAGCGCAAGCCCAGGGGCACAGCCGTGACAAGGGGCGGACAGGTGACAAAGGGCAGGAGACAAGGGACAGGTGCCAAGAGGCGGACAGGTGACAAGGGACAGGAGACAAGGGACAGGTGCCAAGGGGCGGACAGGTGACAAGCGGACCGCACACACAGCAGTGAGACGCTGCCCGCTCGCCTCGCACCTCCGGAGCGGCAGCACCAGGCGATGTCCGCTCGCGTTTCCCCCGCTGCACTCCCGCTTTGCAGCGCTCCCAGCACCCCTGGAGCAGCGCCCCGGCCCCGCTCGGTCCCGCATCCTGCCCGGTCCCGCTCCCCCGCCCGGTCCTGCTCTCCGCTCGGTGCCGCTCCCCCGCCCGGTCCCGCTCACCCGCCCGGTCC
>VZTJ01000908.1:209442-240149 GCA_013397795.1 Orthonyx spaldingii
CACCGCCCGGGCCCGGCCCCCACCGCCCGCCCCTCCGAGCTGCTCACGCGGGGCTCTGGCCGCCCGTGGAGGGTCTCTTCAGCCCCCGAGTTGGATCGTCGAAGTCCGACTCCTTCGCCCCACAGCACCAAGTTCCCTCTGCAGCATTCCAATGTTTGATACTCACCGCGGCGCTCACTCGTGTGTCACACGCAGCCGGGATGGTACAGACAGGCTTTGCTCTAAATTCAGCCCTGCTTCTGAGAAAAACTCTAATCCCCTAAGAGCTCCGTGAGATTCAAATGGCTTTCTTGCAAAAATATTTCTTCTGAGACTGATATAGGTGCTGAAATTATCAGCAATGAAACATTTGCATATCAAACAGGAAAAGCGTGGCCATGGCTTAAAATCCGTGTAATTTTTAATTCAGAGATTACTAGCACTATTAAACCAACCAACTATAACACATCCAACAGGTTGCAATGCATATCGTTCTTTTAGAAAGCTGTTCCAGTAAAAAAGATTAATTAATATACAGAGTAGAAATACACAATTACAGTCACTGCAGAACAGCCCTGAACAATCACAGCCAGGTAAACGTGGTTATTCACTTTGTGAATTCATGAATTGCTGTTCTTTAAAATGAAGTATGTAGTGAAGTAGATGTGGAAAAGGTCAGCTGAAGTGACCAAGGCAGTGGAGCATCAAACTTGCAAGAGTAATATGAAAAGTTAGGAACTCATCTTGGAGGCTTATTCAATCAAAGCTGAGATACAATCAAGAATCACAAAAGCAACTTTGTTGAAAAAAAAAACCAAACAACTTGCTGACTTCTGTAAGACAAGAACTAGTGACATTCACTGAAATTAAGAGGCCAGTTAAAAGTGCTAAAAGTCCTTTACACAGTGCATGATATCTGTGATCACTTGCCACAGGTGCTTATGGAGGCAGATTGTACTTGGAAATTCAAAAGAGAGAAGACAAACTAATGGTGATGTGAGAGAACAATAAAGGCTGAGCCAAACTCTTTGACATCCTTAATCCAACGCCAGCTGCCACTGCAGAACTGTGATGAATGCAAACAGCAGATATGCTCTTCCCAACTAATCCCTTACTGCACTGCCAGAGATGAAATGTTGGGCTCAAACTCCAGTCTGGCCCAAGAAGGGGTTTTTATGCCCTTGTGTTCCTTTTGTGTGCTCTAAGACAGAAGTTGCTGCAGCTGCACCACTGCTATCACAGTGCTCTGACCACGACAGAGCTACAAAGCAAGTAATGGGTTTTGTGGTTCCTTTTTTTTGATTATTAAGGCACACTTTGTCATATTGCTCATTTTCCATTGTCCTGTGCAAAAGTGTAGTCAGCACTATTACATTTACAGTTATTGAACAAGCAGCACAGAAGATTTAAAAATAGCATAACACGTGCCAGTTGGCCACCAAACAGGTCTGTTTTTAAAGGATATGCAAAGCAGTGTCACCCTGATGACTATGAACAATTCTAAAATAAGTAGATATTAACAGTGTTATAGGAAATAACTGCTGTGCCTCTTTCTCAGTCCTTTTTTTTTTTTTTTTCTGTAGAAAAATAGTTTCTTTTCATCATTTCTCTTTTTCCAGGCTCCACATTGGGCTAAACCCATAGTTCATCCAATAGCCAAACGTTCAGCCAGTCTGGCTTCCATCAGAAGAAGCTGTTCATCAGAAGAGGCTGTTTTGTACACTTACTAATAATTTGACGTAGTAAAAAAAAAAAATGACTTGGACTTCAAAACCTAGAAAGAATGGCCTAAAATAGAGTGGACTCCAGTTACTTTTATTCACCTTCTGTTTTCAGAGCCTGTGTGGCACCTTTTGATCATACTTCCTCAAGAAACATGAAGTCCACAAACTTGTCAGTAATGTTTATGTTAGGGAAAACTGAAATGGTTATCGTGTTCAATCAAGTGTTGAGGCCTTAAGAAAATACCAGATATTGCAAAATATATGACAAAACTGGAAGTATTGGAATAGAAACAACATAAGGAACACGGCTGAGTCCCAAGCTTGACTCACAATCCTGGCCAGAATTTTCACAGCTCATACAAGTCACCAAACATAGATTTCAATCCCTTCCTTCACACTGAGGAAGCAAGCTGTGAAACTTCATCTGACATCCAGATGTCCTCTAAATTATGCAGCTTTGATTCAGATTTGTTTTCCAGTGTGATACTGGGAACAGGGAAAGAGAAATTTTTGGTGGCAGCTATGAAGGCCAGTGGCTTGGATGATCCTCTCTGTTGTTAGATGAAACAGGTTCTAGCTTTCCTTGTTTGAATGTGTTTCAGTGTGTTCCAGGAGCTCCCAATAATCTAAAGCACAGTGTGTTTACCTCCCTTGTCATAAATTCATCTTTAGTGTCACACTGGATGATTCTGTATCTTCCCCCCTGTTTCTGTGTGTTGTCACTTCTCAGTGGCAGTGGTAGGGTGGTGAAATTCCTTTCCCTCCTCTTCCACAGGAACCATCACATCACTCCCTGGAAAAGACTCCGTTTCCTGCTCTGGGTAGTGCATTTCCAGTTCCTCTTCCGTGCTTTCCTGGGCATCAAGGTTACTTTCACCTCCTCTAACAGCACAGTTCTTGCCACTGGGCACTTCCGAAACGGACCCCACGATGACGGTGTCGGCCTTCATGATGTAGAGTTTTTCTGAGGAAGGAAAAAAGGAGTGCTGAGCATGGTGAACAGTCACTGCTGCCCCAGACATGGCTCCTTCTCATGCAACATTTTTATTATTACTCTGGCCATTTCAGATCAAGTAGGTTGAGCTTCCATGGGATTAAGCCACTGAGCTGGATGTGGGACTACAGGAGAAAGACAAAGTGGGAAAGGCAGAAGATATTCACAAGAATCTGTTAGAATAAGCAATTAATTGGGATCTAGATATGAAGAATCCAAGGTTTATGCTCCTGCTGTTCCAAGAAACAACACTATATAAAAGAAACCTTTGGGTAAGGATCAGCACTCTACAGAAGTCCTGAGGTCTTAGGACCTGCAAAGACATTAATTTCTTTCTAACTGAAAATAAACTACAAAATTCTCTGAATCTTGGGTCTGACTTGTTGTCCTACTCCTTCACAGAAAGGTAAATGAGGCCTTTTCAATGGCTTCCACCACTGCACTTAATTCAGAAGGATGCTGCACATCAGGTCAATTGCTTGGAGATATTTGGATATGGTAACTCAAATCATCCCAATCCACCACTCACAGTAAAAGCAGAAAGGGTATGTGGTAAGGAAAGGTCAGTTTTTGTACTGTGAAAAATAACACCTTCAAATAGCCTCAGAATTGGGTTTGGAAGCATGGCCAGAACGTCTCATGCAGATGGTGTCTCAGGTAACAATTCTCCCTCCATGAATGAATTCCTTGCCTGACTTTATCTCCTACCCTGTGCCATGGTCAAAGACTTTATGGGAACACATGGGAGACACATTTCAAGCCATTGTTATGAAATCAGAGAAGAAGATGATAGCTGAGTACAATTCTCATTCAGTATTACAGCATCATTTTCCAGCTGACACATTCAAATTTCTTCTGTAAAATTTACATCTTCTAGAATGAAAAGGAGGAAGGAGGGAGTTTTCTGTCAAATTCGTAGTGACTGAGACAAACATGAAAAAAAGCAAGTGTTATATTGAAATCAATAGCTAGTCAAAAATCTGGAGATTCAGCCCAATCTTTGTCAGGAGATCTGGACACTTTGCAGTTTACTAGCAATCTTGGAATGACAGTATGTGCCATGTTTGAAAATGTGAAAAAAGAACAAGAGAAAAGGAAAAAAAAAAAAAGCAAGACTCACCAATTCTGTTGTTTGTGTGGTCTCTGACTCGAGAATCCACAGGGCAATCTGGGGCATTGCCACTGCTCGGTGTCACATCAGTCACACTCCAATGAGGACTCTGTGCTTTTTCTGTGCTGGCCACCAAGTTATTGTTGGTTTCCAAAGGCAGGGTTCTGTCAATTAACTCCTCCTGTTCTGGCCCACTCTCAGTGGTCAGTATGATCTTCTGCCAATACAAACAGGAAAGCAGAAGTGGGGTGAGTATAAAAACTCTGTGGACATTGCAATAAGTCCACAGAATCCTCCTGTGACAGTCAGCATAACAGAAGGTTCTCCCAGCACCTCTGTCATGGGGAGTGAAATGTTCCAAAGTACCTGACAGGTATAGGAACTTCAAACTAGGCTCCTGCATCACTTAAGACTATATTTCAAAATAGTGTTTCTAAGCTGAATTCACAAATTTCTAATGACATTTTCAGGAATGTACCTCATTTTCACTGAAGAAAATATGTTTTAGCTACCTCTCAGACTTTCCAAAGACCTATCATGCTCCTTTGGAAGAACAGAACAAGCCAGAGGCTGAACTGATTTAACGTCAAAATGTAATTGCCTCAGCAGAATCTCAGGTAAAAGAAACAAACTCAGACTACCTAACACATGAAGAATTAATTACAAACAGTTCTTTAAAAGAGGAATCAAAATCTGAGGGAGGCTAAAGGTCCTGCATCACAATTTTCTGGTGGTTCTGATCTTCTTCTGCTTCCACAAGATGGGAAAAGAAAAAAAGTATTTTGAAATGTGCAGTTTAAAACCCTTGCTCATGTCTGACTCACTACAGAGGAAAGAATTTAAGTTCCTCACAATTCAGGAATTAGCCATGACACACTGAAATTGTGACAGCTGATTGCAACCAGAGTGACTGGGAAAAGTAGTATTTTGTGTGTATGCAGATGCACAACATTTAAAAGCAAACTCATTGAAAAACAAACAAAAAAGAACAGCCTAAAGAGTGGTTTAGCAGATCTGCACATTAAAGACAACAAGCCTAATAAACTGAGAAGACTCAGAGGATGAAAGTGGCTGTAATTTCACTGACAGAGGGGAAATCAGGCCGAGCTGTGATGATTTCAGCAGCTGAGGAACTGCTTTCTGTTGCTGCCATATTGACTGATGTTTGTCCTGTCCATCTGCAAACTGTAACACCAGAAGCTGGTGCTGAAGGAATGACAAACCAAGCCCATTGTGTACCCATATCAGTCATGGCAAATCCTGCTGAGGGAAGGGGACGTGAAGGGAGACAGAGAAATGCACAAATCCCACCTGTGTGACTGGAGCAGAAGAGAAAATGGGAGTGACACACAAAGTTGCCCCAGAAGGAAGAATATGTTCATCCTGTGATTTCAGATCTTGTCCCATGGAATGCACCATGAATGGCTTAACACCAAACCAAACACTCCCCTCACAAGCAAGATTGGCAGCATCACATTATTTAACACCACATTAAACTCAGCCCAAAACATGAAAGTATATCAAGTTCTAATACATCTCATCCCACAGAAATGATTACGTGTTGCAGAGGGAAGTCCAAACTAAAAGGCTGGCACTTTTGGGACAGGACATTTGAAAATAACATTATGCACTTTGGCATGGAAAGTGATCTGTTTTGGAATATTGTTCACACTTACTGCACATTTGTTCACTAGCTCAGAACCTGCAATGGAAAGTAAAAACATTATCAGAAGAAATCTCATACAATCACAAGAATGTTAATATGTGCTCTGAAAGATCACCCAGCAGCATACTTCCTAAAGCACTCCACTGCCCACCCCACATGGTTTTCTTAAAACTGAGGGCACCCTAAAATGACACTCCTGAAGTGAACCAGCAGCAGGTTGCTGCCAAGACTGTGAGATCCTGCTGTCCCCAAAGCCTTTTGCATCACTCTCCCCACACCACAACTGGCATTCATCTTATGAAAAAACAAACTGATGAAACTCTCTATATAAGAACAAGACAAGCTTGTTAAAAAGAAAAAAAGTTTAAAAATGCTGATAACTTTCTACTGCATTAACAACTTAGTTCATCATATGGTCAGATGGTCATTAAGGGGGTGGGATTTTGTGCATAGTTTCATTAACGATCCCAGAAAAAAAGAAAGAGAGGTGAGAAGGAGGGGGGGTATACAACATTCTGCAGCACCATGAAGGTAGATGGGCTCAGACCTACTGTCTAATTTCACCCTGATGTGCAATCACCTTTATTTTCACAGCATCAGCTCTGCAATGCTACACAGCAACAGTTTCTATCGTGTCAGGCAAGTGAGGGAGAAAAAATTCCATTTTGAGAAAATTAAGCTGCACACAACAGGCTTTAAATTGTATTCCGGAAGGAATGAGTGTAAAAAGCTCTGCTGTGTGGTGATTAGGAGAATCTGACACAAGAGAGGATAGATCTGTCAGTGGAAGTGGAAGTGCCGAGAGGGGATCAGCTAAATGAGTAAAATGTTTGCACTTTGTGGGATCTGGACAGGCTTTTTTTTTCTGAACACGTCTCCCATATTTGACTGACCAGAAATCAGTCGGGCGTTTTCCAGCACTGACACACCACCCAACCCTGCAGCCACCATGGGAACAAAGTGCCATCTGGTGGCACCTGGTCACACCCTGGCCTCTTGCACGGCAGCAGGGACATACATGTGACATGAGAAACTTCCACTTTTTAAACTAAAATTCCATAAAATAAAATCCCGTGTTAAGCTATCCACTTATTCTTCAGACACAAGGACGACTCTGCTGGCCCATCAGTCACTCACCTTGAGATCTGAGCCCATATTTGTGTGCGATGACTGAATGCAGGTGTGCTGAGAAAAGAAACCTTTCCTTTAGTCAAACTCACCATGGAGCCTGCAGGCTCCAACAGCTTCACCACACCCACGGATCTGCAACCAGCCTACAAAGTGCACATCCTGCTTTCTATAAAAGAGGGAATGTGGTTTTGCAGGCACAGCCCATACGTAACTCTAGGCAAAGTTATGTGGAGTCAGTGTCAGTAAAAATCATCCTTCCTGTCATGCTCAAAGCCCAATCCTGCTCCCAGAACCAAAAAATATTCACACAACACTTCAGGTATCATTTAATACTAGTGTCTGTGCTGAGAGAAGAAACAGCTGGTTCCCCTTTCCCCACTCGTAGGTAACCCACTCACCTCCCTCCATAAATTCCCAGCTGCTTCCATCTTTCGTGTTCTCCAACATCCTGCATGAGCAGCTTCCTAAAACCCTTATATGGCCTGTAGAGGATGTTCTCTTCCCCAAAGACCTCCACAAGCATCCCCATATTTGAGTTCCCATTTGGCATATAGTGGCAGATCAAACAGCACATCACGTGTTACAGCTCGGAAAACTCACGCTTCTTTCTGAGGATCAGGATCCGCTTCTTGCAAACCTTCCATTTCCAAAATACCAGCATGCCCCCAAGAAGCACTGCCACACAGAGAACCACTGCCCAAAGCACTACACCTACAGCACAGAGAGGGAGCACAGGACAGAAAAGGCTGAGAAAAGGCAGAGGGAGAACCCTGAGCAGATCTGTGTATTTGAACATAGGACCATTGTTTCACAAGGCAAAGGGGATTTGCAGGAAGTTCCCCCATAAAAATTGTGTTTACCAAAGATACTTCCAAATAAAAAGCGCTAGAGAGAGTAAATGCTGTGTCTTTGTTACCTCCTACTGTCATCTGGTCCTCGGCTGTGGAGGGAGAAGTGCCAGCTTTCTGCTCCGTAGTTGAACTGGGAGTTTCAGTTGTTGTGACACTTAAAAGGCCACCAGCAGCAGAGGTCACCAAGTTCTCCTTAAACCTCCTCAGGTCAGAGTTATTTGTTTCACTGCTGAATCTCATGGACAAAGTGCTTGGGGTGAGGTAGGTGGGCAGCTGCTCCAGGCAAACTTGGTCATGTGTGGCATTTCCTTTCCTTAGCGTTACTTTGTTCAACTTGGCACAGCTGGGAATGGAAAAGCACAGGTGTCACTGCCATGGCACAAGGCACAAGTGTTTTCCATGTGGCAAACCTTCCCTCGGTCATTTTTGTACCAGCCGCAATCATTTCTTTCAGTGTAAAGTCTTTAACCTTCTTCTCATCCCTGTGGCGTTAATTCTTGGCCTGGGTGCAAAGCTGCTACTCACACAGGTGTACAATTCCACTGTACTTAGTAAACTAAAAACGAGGTGAGTGGGATTCCTTCCTCCCCTCCTTCCTCCAGCTCAAAGCTGTGCAGCAGGTACAAAGAGAAGCCTTCCAACCTCTGCACGTGAGCCCAAAGCGACTCCCTTGCTTCGAGGATGAATTTCTATACTTTGCACCAGAGGTGATAAACCCTATTTCATCCCGTATTAATTTCAATTAATTAGTCAGTCCTGTCAAAGAAGCACAGACTTACTTTGTGTGGGGTTTGCAGACGTCAGTGCTGGAGCTTTGATCAGAGAAGGTCCCTGGAGGACACTCTTCACAAGTGACATCGTTTGTTGAGGTGCCTGAATAAAAACAGTGACTGAGGACTGACCAAATAAAATGCATCAGGTCCTGGCCTGTGGCAAAGGTGAAGTGGACAGGTAGGACCTCCTACCCCTGGTTTTGACGCCGAAGCCAGGCTTGCAAGCAGCGTGGTGCTGGCACCGAGTGCAGGTGTTCTCCACGGGGGTCCGGCAGAACAGGCCCGGCCGGCACTCGCACACGCGGCTGGAGGTGAGGGAGCAGGGCTGCTTCTCCACCAGGTCGGGTTCTGCGGGCAAGAAACAGATGCAGGAACAAAGGATCGCCTTGAAAGGGAAACGTAGAGCGGGGCCAAAGCTGAGCAACACCGGTTCTGAGGCTCAGGAAGCAGAAGAAGGTGCTGTCCCTCTTCATGATCACAGACTGGTTTGGGTTGAAGATGAGCTTAACACTCACCTCATCCCACCCCTGCCATGGCAGGGACACCTCCCACTGTCCCAGGCTGCTCCAAGCCCCACCCAGCCTGGCCTTGGACACTGCCAGGGATCCAGGGGCAGCCACAGCTGCTCTGGGCACCCTGTGCCAGGGCCTCCCCACCCTCCCAGGGGAAGTACTTCTTCCTAATCTAAACCTGCCCTCTTTCAGTTTAAAGCCATATGATGGTAATTTAAGTCATGAATAATTAGAGAAGCCTGTAGAGAATGTCTTGTAATGTAAGACAGAAAGCAGAAACCAGACTGGGATAGCACAGAAGGAGAAAATTTTTGGGTAGTCCCAGATCACTCAGGAAGTAACAAGGAGTATGTACGAGGTAACATTCTGCTGTCTAACTCAGTAACCAAGGATGGATAATTTTGCTGTGGAATTTCCACATGAATAAAATATGAGTTAAGTGTAAATAAAATGCACACAGAGAGAATATAACTGTGAGGTATGTGTGGGGAAAAGCAAACCTTTTGAGCATGACACACAGGCATCACATCGTGGCTTTGGGAATTTATTGTTCACATATTGATCAGGTCCACATGTCATGCAGTCTTCAGCTGGGTCACGAGGGCATGCTTTCTTTTTAACATAGCCTTGAGGAAAAAAAAGCAAAATATTCAGGATACCTCTCCAGAATGGGCAGAAAACCATCCTGAAATGTTCTTGTCTGCTTGTTTATCTGTTAGACACATTACCACAGCCTTCTCTTAGTCATTTGGTTTCTCTAGGACATTTTTGCCTTTCCCATTCAAGTGTTAAGGTACAGGGCCAGGACACAGTCCCAGCTGGAATGCACTGCTGTGGAATGGGCAGCTGGAAAGGCATTTGCTGACAGAAAAGACAAGCAAGCCTCCATGAGGAACATTGTCCTGCCGTTACTAAGTTCCCAGGGAATTGGGTTTCATGTTTCCTTCTTTCCTTCCTTTGATTAAAAGAACCTTTAGAAAAGCTCCTCTTTCTTCCCAGTGAGCAGATGAGTTAGTAGCAGATATGAACAAGTTATTACTTGAAGGAGTAGTGAACAATTAAGATGAAAAAGGATTCTTATAACTTGTTGTGGAGGAGTCCAGGACTGACATGAGGATGTAGAGATAAAGAATCGGCAAAGGTGAACTGATGGATGCTGGTGGCTCATTGCAGCCTGGTGTAAATCACATCTCTGCTTCTCACCCAACCTCACTATGACACCCCTCATGACAGGAGCTTTGGCAAAGCATGAAGAAGAAGAGTTTTTTGAAGAAGAAAAGAGCTTTTCTTGGAACTGTCAAAGTCACATTCCCCACCCATTTTTTTCTTTTATGGGACCATTGTCTCCATCCCTTTTTCTGGTTTACATATACAGCTTCTGGAGGACTCTAGTGGTGTGGCCAGCAGTACAGGATGTCCCAGTAGGAATCTTGATGGAACTGGATGCAAATCCTGGCAATCAAATACTAAACCCCTCTGTATCATCAGAACACAAACACAGCTCAGAAATTTCCTTTAAGAAAAATGAAAGAAAAAGAGAAGTTTTCTGTAAGAAGATACAGATGGTGGTAAAGTACCACAAAATGCCCACCCACTGAGGGGTTTTTGGCCAATAGGGGCAGTTTCAGACATTTCCAGAACTCTTGTCTCACCAAGGTTTTCCCTGGTGCTGACCTCATGTGCCTCTGAGTCACAGCCAGCTTCGAGCACAGCTTTCTGTGTCCCCTGGCAAGGGCCTCTTCCCTCCCTCATGTCAGACACTTTCTAAACTGTTTTGACTATGAGAAGAATGTCAGATTTTCCATACCTTCATTTGCATTTTTTATCTCTGAGAAGAAACTCATTTAGCCTAATTTCCCTGTGCTAATTCACACCCAGGGGAGAGTTTGAAAGGAATTTTTGGAGCTGGCTACTTCAGTGTCACGTGAAGTGATAAAACCCCATATAAATCCCATCATGTTATCTGGTTTGCATGCAGACTACACAGGAGCAGGACAGTGGAGAAGAAATTCACATTTGGAGCCACATTAGACAGTGATTGATGAAGCTGCCCTTTTCTTCAGGGACAAAAATACAACTGCAGATACACAGGGCTCCTACTGTCTCTCTGAGAAGGGCTCCATGTAAATCTGACTGTGCTACAAACATACCTGAGGGACACTGGTAACAGCAGCTTTGTGAGGTTTCATCGTAGAACCAACTCTCAAGTGTATCACAGGAACGAGTTGGGGTCAATGATGTCTAGAAATTGAAAGAGACAAAAGACACAATTAAAAAACATCTAGTTCTATGCTAGAACAGAGCCCAGTATCTGTCTCAAGCAATGGCAGTTGCAGGTGGTAAGGAAAAGGCCACAGTTTTTTGAAAATTCAAGTGTCCCCAAAGCAACTAAGTTATTGTCTGCATTTCCTTTAGAAACACTGCAGGAGTTAGCAATTTTTAAAAAAAGGATAAAAATCACTGTCCTCAAATGATTTCATGTTCATTTGAGCTAAGGAATTTTTAGGGAAAGGAACAAAATCCGTAACATCTGTAACAGATTTCCAGCTCTGTGTGCACTGGAGTGAGAGGTGGTACCACACTCAGCATCATCTAAATCCACATAGATTTGGTGTAATCCACAGAGGTCACTCCTGTTTGCAGCATACAAGTTTTCTGTTACTTATGCAGTCATAAGGTTTGAATTTAGCAACCTAAGTGTCTGTTATAAACCAAGAAATTGTCTTACTAATCAATCCTACAAATCCTACAAGATGATTTTGCCTTGAAAAGAATGCTGCAGGTACTCACACGATGAAGGCCTTATTCAAATAACTGATCCCACTTCTGTTGTGAATTAAGGTTTTCAGAAATAACCCTTCATCACTGCACAACTGATACTTGTTTAGTTAAAAAAAAAACCCCACCACGAAATAGCTCTGGTATTATTTTAGAAAATGAGACCCAGCTCCAACTTGTAACAAGAAGCACACAACAAGACTTTCTTTTTGTACGGCTGGGTCACTACATGCCCTGGGAAATTACAGTGCTACAAGTGTTCTGATGAGAAAATCTGATCTTTGAACTTGGCATGTCCCTTAAGAATCCCCTAAAAATGTTACTATCTAAATTTCATTTTCAGTATTTACTAGAAGATATGAACAGTGATTTTTTTTTTTTTTTTTGTAAAGAATCGATAAGCAGATTCCCCAGAGTTTTTCCCACACAATACTTGTAGAGCAGTTAAATATTTCAGAAACTCTGCATCTCACTTTCCACCAATGAATTTCCCACTGGTCTTTGAAATGATACTTGCTGTTGCCTGCTGCCTTCGTGCACTATGCAGAATCTCACTGCCTAACCCACTTCACAGCCTGTTCTCCTGTTTAACATACACAAAAACACAGAAATTATTTAACTTCCATCAGAGAACAGGAAATTTCAGTCAAGGAGGAAATTAACAGAAGAACAAGAGATGATAGAAACATATCGAAACCATTAAATTTCACTGAGGTCCAGTAACAGAGCTGAGAACTCTGACACATCCCTGCACTGTGACCCCTGGGCTTCCCTCCACGCACGTTTTGTAGCTGCTGTAGAGGCAAGAGCAGGAGTTTCTGCCTGCTCAGCCTGACTCAAAAACCACATTTACAAAGGTGCACCCGGTGTTTTCCTGTTCTGAGGAGGAAGCCCCGGCGTGGAGGAAAAGGAAGTGGTATCCCCTCACGTCTGAGTGCAGGGGTGCCCTGGCCAGGCAGGCGCTCCCAGCCCAAACCGAGCAACAGGAAACCAACAGTCCCCACACAGAGGGTCAGTCGTGAGTTACTTACTGAGTTAACTGGTTTTATACAGAAAATTTGAGAAACAACAGCATCCTGTCTCTAGCTGAGTCAGCATGGATTAGTTACTCTGCAAGAGCTGTGGGAAGTAACCACAAATACCTGATTTTCTCTTCCTGGTTTTCCTGGGCAACCAACTCTGGCTGCAAATGAAACTGAATTTTAAACGAGGGTGAGAACCCTTGAATTACTAAATTACTTATGCAGCACACAAGCTTACAGCTTATTTAATTGTCTGGTTTGGGGTTTAAATGCAGGAATAGTGTCTGTGTAAAAATGTGAGAGAACAGCTTTATAAAAAATTACCTTGCCAAAAACATGAAAATCAGGAGTTTAGTATTGGATTCTGCTCCTGGTGACAGCAGTGCATATTCTGATTGTGAATTTGACCTGATGGTCGTGCAGTGATAAATCACTGCATGAACTAGGCCCACATACCAAACAAATTATGCAGATATACATATGGGAGAGTACTCAACCTTATTTTCCTCCTTTCCACGGGAGGGCAGCTCTGCATTACAGCCACCCACATTATAACACCACCCATGGCTCCTCAACAAATGCTGCTGTCAAGGGTCCAGCTACAAGCACAGCTCTGTGTGCTGTTACTGAGCCAAACCCCAGGTGCTGTGTGTGAAAGGAATTCATTTTAACAAATCATGGCAGGATTTCTATGACTGGGAAACCACCTTCTGAAGACCCCACCACTTCTAATCCATAAGTGCCTGCAAAATGCCTGTAAGTCACCATCTGCTCAGTGGAGGTGCTTCATGAGTGTAAGAATTACTATAGATCCTTTCAGTGATAAATGACCTTCACATCACTGCTCAGCACCAGTCACCATGCCCCCATTCTTGTCATCTTTTCCCCTCTAAATCCTAAAGCTGTTTGACTCCTAACGTGACCTGTACCAGCAACACCATGATGCAAAGTTCTGCTCCTAACTCCGCAGGAAGGTTGGTTCCCAGCATTCTCTAAGGGGTCAATGAAGAAATAACACTTTTATCCCAATAACATCTGTTATTGTCATTAGAGCTTAGACTTCTGTTTGCTAACATGTGTTATAAAAAACCTTTTAACATTCAAGGAAGATCCCAGGCGTACTGGAGGGAGGCGTCTGCCTGTGGTGGGCAGCAGGTCCTTCATCCTTCTCTCTGACTCTCTCTTCAAATAAAGGTTTTGGATTTAGCAGGAGCTAGAATACATCTTGTAAAGGCAAGACCACAATTCCTACCCTGCTTGGACTGCTCTGTGCCAGGATGCACAGGGATGCACTGGTGTAGAGCTTTCAGTGACCCAGCAGGTCAATTATTTTTTTTCTTTTCTGAATGCATTGCAGATCAAGGACCAATTAAATAAAGCAAACATATAGATCAAAAGTATTTGGGGTTTGCTATGCTTGCTTGAGAGATTTTAGAAAATAGGCTTTCTATAGCTCCTCTCATTTTTCTTATTTCTACAAAAATGTTTGCTATTCCAATTTAAATAATGGCAGTTTGCAAAGGTGGTGCTGAATTCAGTGGACTACTCTGCAATTCAGTCAGGACAAGGTTTGACTCATTTATTTATGGTCTTTTGAACTCATAGAGAAAAAGTGATTGTGAGGCAGAGTAAGAAATTGGCTTGCAACAAATGAGCTGTAAGTCAGGAAGAAAGCATGTTACCGTAAAAAAAAAAAATCTACCAGCAGTGGCTATTCTAGAACTGACTAATCCTGCAGCAAAACAGTTAACTGCCTGCCAAGCTTCTATCCAAATTCTGACAGTACAGAAAAAGCTGATAATCTACAGCTTCAAGCAGTCAAGCTTCACCTGCTTGATGGTAAAGACATTATCAACAAGTGAGAGTTCTCTGAAAATAAAAACAAAACCCAAACTGTGGACTGAAGTAAGATGGAACAAGGTTTGCAAATATGACCAGTGAGCAGTGACTTGCTCACATTAGACAGGATCACTTGTGCTCCACCAGCAGTAAGAGCAAGCACTGCTGTGAGAGAGGCAATGCAGAGGAACAGTGCACAGCCAGTTGCTTATCCCAGCAAGGTCCATGTATTTATTCCAGCTAACTCATAATTTTACAGTGAAGTCTGAATATTGACAATGAGCATCAGAAAACCAAATTTTCTCTCTGCCCCATTAGTTTTGTGAACAAACCACCAAAAGTAATGTCAAAGAGAAAAAATATCATCCTTTTTTTTTTCTATTGGCTTTCTTCCTAAAGCAGTCTGCATCCAGCACACTGGACAAGCTTATCTGAATGTCCTCCCAAACATTCCTCTGGTGAGCAGTGACCACAGACTCCAGTTCCATAGAACACTTATCCCTCTGTGCTTCAGAAGGAAGACAGTGGCAGGACAGATAACCTGGGGCACGTACAGCAAACCTGCAATGTGGGAGGGGAATTTACAATTGAAGACACGAGAGCAAACTCCTACTCTTACCAAAAGAACCGGGAGGACCTTTTTCAAATGTCTATGAAAAGGGTACAGGACTGGTTATTTTCAAAGATCTAACTGAAGTCAGCGTCTTGTAAAAAAATCTGGCAGCCCTAGGTATGTGCTGGATTTTCCAGTTGCAGTGTATAGACAGGTGTCTTAGGCTGAAATATGCTTTTACTTCCACTGTCAGGGAAAATGGGTTCTTTCCAATCCAGCACTCCATGCAATTGCTCACCTGCTGGACTCTACCTGGGCAGTCTCTGTGCCTGACCTTTTTTTTTTTAATGTGTATTTTTAGATGTCAGTCAGAGAAATCCCCTGGATTTATGCCAGGTGCTGAGGGCTCACTGCCATGGGAGCCACAGCAGGAGGGGTAAGTGGCAGTGTGGGGGTGGAAGCAAACCCACAAGAGCTGATAGGATCTGAACGTGGAGCTGGTGTGCATTTACAGCATCAGCTAAGTGCAGCTAGTGGGCTGTGTCTATTTAAAGTGATTTTTGATTCAGAAATAATAGTGGATTCATGAGGAAGTCGGTGTCAGTAGGGTGGGGGGTGTAAAGAGAAAGGTCTGTCATTGTTTAGCCTCTACACCTTTCCATTTGCCCCTCCTGACTTGCATCAGCAGAGTGGGCAGCAGCCCCTGAACCAAGCTCTGCAAGGAACGTGCCTGTCACCGAGCATGCAGGTGAGAATAAAAGCCCCCCACCCCTACCAAACCTTTCCTCTCTCCCTGGCTGTGATGTGCCTGGAGCTGCAGCAGCTCTGGCAGTGCCAGCAGGATGCAGATCACAGCTCGTATCCCATGCTCCTGCCTGGAAAGAGGGCAAACTCTCCTGGCTGCTCTGCTTTATGCCTTTACCTCCTGAGACCTCTGCTCACCACCTTTATCCCCCTATCTTGCACAAACCCTGCTTCTGTGGACACCCACCCCAACACCCAGCTGAAGGCAGGATGGCCCTGCAGCCCCAGGTGCCCCCAGACCTCCCCAGGCTCCGGGGTCCCAAGGAGCTGCAGGATCCTTGTGTGCCCCTGCCTTACCTGTGGGGCTGTCTGGACGTCCTGGAGAAGCAGCAGGAGCCACAGTCCCAGAGGCAGGCTGCAGGCAGCCATCTGAGGTGGTGTTAAATGTTCCTGGCTCCCAGCATTGCAGGTGAGGCAGACAGGTTGTTCCTTCTGGACGCTGAGATCCTTCCAGGGTCCCACCAAGTCATGCTCCTTGCCTGTTCCTTCAGTCCAGAGCCATTCCAGCTGTTCAAGACAAGCAGGAGAGAGGCTTTGAGACTCGGCTGAGCTGAGAAAACAATTTAGAAGGAAGGGGGAGGGGGGCAGCCTCAAAAGAGAAAAGTAAAAATAGAACAAAATAAAACTGCTTCACTGTCTAGTCCAGGTGCTGCCAGCTGCTGCAAGTCAGTTGTGAGAATCAAGGTTGTCACCCAAGGCACAGGGCTGGCTGTGCACAGGCTCCTGAGTCATCTGGGCTGCCCTCAGAGAGCACTTCACCACCCCAAAGCCTTGGCCAGGCATGAGTCCAAGCCCTGCCCCATCCAGCCCCTCTCTTTTTCAAGAGCTGCAACCAAGCCTCAAGAACGTTCCCAGTAAGAAACACTCATTTTTTCAGTACAGTCATTTTCCTCCTGTCTGGATGAGTGGGTGAAGCCTCACAATCAACCAGGGTGACTCCACTAAGGTTTAGGCTTTACACATTCCCACTTAAAACACCAACACCCCACAGCCCTTCCCCTTGAGAAACCTTCCCTTTCCTCCAGTCCCAAGAGAAACTAATTCCTGTTGATGACAATCACCCTTAGGACTGCTACTCATCATTTCACTCACTTTCATTTGTTACTCTGGATGGTTTTTGTTCTGATGCCTGGAAATACTTTGGTTGGTTGAAGGTGTCATGAAAGCTCCTTATCTGCCCTACAAGTTTTGTCAAATGTAAAGGTTAGCCACTTCAAAAAGGGCAAAATGCCTTGAAAACCTCTCTGAGGTACACAGGAAAATAATGACAATTTGAAATTTCACACCTCTGGGTTGTTTTTTCTTTGCTTCTCACGCTTATCAACAACAACAAAAGAAATGAGAAAATATTGAAAGTCAGATAAATGATTATTTCACTCAAGATCCACAGCTGCCTCACTGCCATCACAACCCAGCGCCAACGATGAGCGTTCCACAGGGACCCTGTGTAAATATCAACTCACAGCCTCAGCAGTTTTAACTCCCTTGATTTCTTTCTCCAGAATGCCATGGGATAAACCCCAGACATTTTCAGTGCACTGCACACAGGGTATGTGGCACACAACAAATCTTCTCTCTGCTCTGCCAGGGTGCTGCTCAGCTTCTGAGCTCTCTTAGCTACAGAAGCTCTCGGGGTAGGTGCCTTATAGATCTACAGACAACTAAGTATTTCAATGTCAGAGTATTATATTCTTGATTTTCCTAATTAAATAATGGGCTAGAAAACACCTTAATTTTCTGTAATAATATGCCATTAGGCAATTCTCCCCATTTATTTAATAATAGGGCAATTGATGAGCTCTGTTTGTCTCTTTTCCCTCCTTTCTGTGTTTGTTTTTTTCTCTGATCAGACCCTATCCAAGCTTTCCTAGCAAAAGGACAGGCACCAACATCAGAGAGAGCCTGGAAAGTTTAAGTTACACTGCTGAAGTCAGAGTATCTGATGCAAAAATTACCTATGTGAGTATAAAACTCTGTGTGTGAAAGACTTTCCCAGAACTGGCACTAGGGAGAGTTTTCTAGTCCATTTTCCAGAGAAAGTAAGACTGAAACAAGCATACTGAGCACTTTTTATATATATGTATATTAGTTCCTTTTTAATGAATTGTGGCGATAATTTTTTAACCCACTGGATAACTTCAACCACATGTGTCTGAGAAGGCAATGCCATTAAGTTTTACAAAGTTTCATGGAACAAGATGACTCGGATGAAGGGACACGTTGCTCGTGGCACTCACTGAAGGAAAGGCTCCAGGGTGCTCCTCAGAAGAAAAATTCCATTTACACATCCAAAGTGAAACTGGGCTTCCCAGCTGCCATTCTTCCTTGAACATCTTAATTCTTCAGTTCTTTCTTGATTGAACTAAATATTTGAAAGGGTAGGAAGTGGAAAGTGCTTATTGTTGCTGCTGGCTTTTCAGGAAGGCTGTTGCATGACAAAGAGTTGTTACAAGTGTGCAATAAAATCAACATCAATGAAGAGGGTGAAGAGGTTGTTCCACAAGAACATCACAGATCACAGGCTGCATGCACTTCCAAGGGAATGCATTATTTCAGACTTTGTGTGTTTTGATTTCAAATACAACAAAAGGGGCTTTCCTAAAGAAGCCCTATCAGTAACTGGAAGAAGCACCTCCATTTTATAACAAACCCACGCTACGTGGTGGCAGCATTTCCTAGAAAATAATTCCCTATGTTAATATGAAAAAAACCCCCCACAGAACAAATAGAAGTAAACAACCAACCCCTGATTCCCTGGTCTTCCATCAAAGGACAATATCTGCCAGAAAAAATGGGGAAGCCCCTATGAGCATGCTGTTATTATTGATAATGTTTATTTGATTACATGGTACTGTCTCTGACATCAGGATCACATTTTGCTTTACGTGCTGAAGGCAGCAATGCCCTCAGACAATATTTCTTAGCATTTTTTATTTTAACTAATTCCAAGAGCGTCCTGGCAGTCAGGGGTTGTTCAAATGCCACTTGATACCTGGAGCAAGAGAATGCAGAGACCCAACAATGCTGCAAGGGAAAGTCTGTGCCACATGCCCCAAGCATCCCTTTGGCTTTGTCTGTTCACTGTGCTCCAACAGTGGGAGCCTAGCAAGGGAAGCAGCAATGGAATACTCCAGAAGGAGCACTGGCACACACACATGCTCAAGCAGAAGCACTTATGACATTTTCTAATTTTCAACAGGCTGATTTTAGTCTCATGTTGTACTTTTACTGTGGTTTCTTCTGCTTTTAAATAGGTAGGTTCAGTTAATATAAATTTAGCTATATAAAAAAAACCCAAACAAAACCAAGAGAAGTGTCATCTCTAAACTTCTGCCACACAGATAAAAGAGACCATGAAATTTAAAAGGATACATATTAAAATATCTTGTCTAAAATCTGTATTTCAGTGTCTGTGTTGCTGTTCAGAGTGATGTCCTAATTGATTTTTGCCTTTTTTGCTTTTATATATTCTCTATATTCTTTGCATATGTATTTGTAGCCGTGTAGCCTATTATTGTACTCGTAGCTAGCATTTTACCCACTCTATTAGACAGCAAGACAAAATAAATTCCCCAGCTGCTCTAAGCCCTGGGGGTCCAAGGTTCAGCTCTCTATGAGCCAAGGTCGAAACCACCTCTTTGAGACACATTTTCATAAACAAAGTTTAGTTCTTACCTAAGGGGGGAAGGGTTTCAGAAAAGGGTAGAACCAGGGGAAAATTACTTCAACATTTTATGTCTCTAGTTGGGGATTCTTGTCAGTGATGCTAATTTGTTAAACACATAAAAATTGTATCTGCTTTACATTACGTGTGCATCGTCGGTGCTCTCCGTCCAGCGTTTTGTGCACCGTAAGGATCCATATAAAGGTAACCCCTTCTCATCACCTAACTGTGTCTGCCTCGTGCTTTTAGGACCTGTGAACAGGCACCAAGAGCACTGCAGTATGCTGGCAAAAAAAAAAAAAATCACCAAATTCTTGCTCATTAGCCAGACCAAACAATGCCAGAGCTTGACACTTGATGAGGAGCCCCAGGAGGAGCAAAGGCAGAGCTGGTTGAGACACACACTACATACCTTGGGGGCACAAATTTTAAAAGAGAAGAGAAATGAAGGCATTTCCTGCAATGAAAAGCGCAGAGAATCTCATGGTTAAAAGAAGGAAAGAAAGAAATGAAGAGAGGAAGAAAACCAAAAATTACTTTTCTGCTGCTTTTCTTGATCTTTTTATGCATTTTAGCCATCGAAGAGCTCTGCTCCCGGGTATCCTGATAGTGACACTGTGGTACCAGCACACAGCACCCCGGTGATTTTAGGCATTTTAAGAAAAGCCACCATACTGAACTTCTCAGGAAATCTTCCCATGGCCCAAAGAGGGCAGAGAGGAGGGAGAGCAGCACTGGTGCAATTTGAGATACCTCCCACAGTGATCGGGGTTTGAGCTGGCTGTAGCTGACACAGCCTTTGAAATCCCACATGGAAGAAGAAATAAAACCTCATTTATGCCACAGACTGGCAAAATTCTGTCCCTCCATGCCACTCTGGCACTGATATTTATTTGCTGGCACTTACACTTCTCGTTCTTAGTACTAAATATTTGTCAACCCATTTAATTATGTCACTTCAGTCCAGCCACTTTGCACTGTGTTAAATACACTGCAGGTGCTCTTGAGAACAAGATCTGAGAGCTCTCTTGATTCACCCATTTATCTTGGTGTATTTGTCCATTGTGATCCACAGGGAAGATGGTTTAAAACTCTTGTTGCACACTTGTTAAAATGCAGCAATGGCTTAAAATTACCATCAGGAAAAAAGAAAGGTTACCATGTTAATAACAAAGACAAAATGTCTTGATTTCAGATTACATTTCTTTACACGTCATTTACATAGATTTTTATGGGTATAAAAAAATCTTATGCCTTTGTTTTCATTATCTCACCTCATACTACTGCCTTACATAAAGTGATAAAATAACTCATGTAGCAAAAAAAGAAATCTGTATAAAATGTCTTTTGCTGCCCCATAGCAGCTTCAAAACTGAAGTACATTTTGAGTCAGACTGAAAAATGAGAAGAGCTGACAGAGAACTCAGTTCTCTCAAGAAAGCCGTGGCTTCCATGAAAGAAAGCAAAACCATATCACAGAATTACTATGCCCACAGGCTGGGAGAGGCAGAGAGGGGGAGAGAAATGACCTCAGATGAGAGATCACACCACGTCTGTACTTTCAGTAATTCTGACTACAGCTTCTGGAAGGGTGGTACAATTGCACATGGTCACTCTCCACAGAAAAAGTTATTGGTAAAGCAATTTGAAAAAGCACCAAGAGCTCCAGTTTCATGCATTTTAATCCCAAATTGAAAATAAAAAGTTTGGGGAAGACTGGCCAGGTGATTAAAACACAGGAGTGGGACTCATTAGTTCCCCCCAGCGTCACAGACCCTTGGGGTAACTCATCTCCTTTCTTGATACTCTGGTTTTCCTCATCTAAAAGCTGAGTTTTAAAGCTTGACTAGTAACAGAAGCCAGATGAATTTTCCTTTGCCAACACAAGCAAAAGAAACTTGGGAAACATTAAATAATTTTTGTGGAGAATCAAATGGAAAGATTTTCAGGATGCAGTTTTTCCTGCAGTTTGTAAAACTTCTTTTCTTTGACTAGCTGAGCATCTCAGCCCTAACAATTTGGGGTGTTGTTTTCCTCTTCCTGACAGTTTTGCTCTGCAGAAACCAATGGAAGGGAGAAAACCAAGTCTTTGGTTTTGGTCAGCCATATCCAGGGACCTGGTGAAATTGAGGGGTTTGACTCCAAGAGGAGGGGTAGAACTTCCCTCGTGTTTTCAAATTTGAGACACTCTGAAAACAAATTCTTATGGGCTTTGAAAACACAAGTTCCAAAGAGATGAAAGCCCCCAAAATCAAAGTTTGCAAATGATTCAAAAAGCAAGTTCACATGCAGATGTTTCACCTGGGAGTTTTGGGGACAGTCACTGCTTGATGTGCTGATAACAAACCAGAACACATAAATCAGCACTACATTCATTCAAAACTCCTGATATTAATTCTTACAACGTACTAACAGCAAGAAACACCTGACCCTGAGACCACAAAAACTCTCTTAATAAGAGAAGGCAAACAAACCCCAAAGGCCATCTAACACTGGCAGTGGGAGCTGTGTTTTAACAGCTGAACTCCATTGCTCTGCTCAAACCAATCACAAATGCATCTTTCACTGTGTCTAATTTGTCTAATTAAGCAAAGCTGGATTTCCCATCTCATGAATCAGTGTTATATACACGCAGTAGAGTCAGCAAGGGGAACTAAACCACCACCAGCTTTACCACCAAAACATCAGGCAGAAGAGAACTGACCCAAACAAGCACACACAGAGCCAGCCATTAACAGGGTACACAGCTGCCCATGTTAGTAAGTGCTAGAAATGGGAAAAAATATAAATCCAGGTCAAGCCTATCTCCAGGAACAGGAGACAAGCTGTTCCAGGGTCCTGTACCTACACAATCAAGCCCAGTGTTTGTATCATTTTGTGGCTTAGGAAACCCCTGGCCTCGAAACATTTCTGTGTTCCTAACCCACAATCCTGACAACCCACACACACCACCCCCACCCTCTGTTCTCCCTGGAAATGCAGATCTCAGCACTGGCTCCAGCACAGATTTCACTGTGCAAGTGCAGAAGCTGCTTTAACACTGGCTGAAATGCAAGTTTTCAAGCAATAAATAGGTGTGGTCCTTTTCAATGCAGCCCCAGGTGACATCTGAGTCCCCTCTCCTGCATGGAAGGGTGTGTGATCCAGGATTGTGTTGCAGGCTGCAGGACAAAGCCACTGTGCAAAACCTTGCTATTACACTACAAAACATTCCTGTAGCCACACTCCAACTGCTCCTCACTGCATGTGGCTGAAAGGGCACCTGTGCAGGCCTGGACTTCCACTGCTCCAGATGCCAAGCATTGGAGAGGAGGGGAGAGGACAAGAATTTAGAAGAGAGGCTCCACAAACAGGAGCATTTTCAGTCTGTTTGAGCTTGCAAGTGAAGGCAGGAGCACACAGGCCAGAGCCAAAACACAAAGAGACAA
The DNA here is from genome assembly GCA_013397795.1 of Orthonyx spaldingii. Taxonomy (NCBI): domain Eukaryota; kingdom Metazoa; phylum Chordata; class Aves; order Passeriformes; family Orthonychidae; genus Orthonyx; species Orthonyx spaldingii. Next base: position 232,272 of record VZTJ01000908.1, read on the forward strand.
ACTTGGGCAAGCAAGGGCAGCATCACGAACTCCTTTCCCCTGTTTCTAGTGGAGGAAGAATCATAATCACACCTCCAATGCTTTCACAAGCGTGAAAGACTGAATGCATTCCCATCTATCAAGGGACATTTTGGCTTTGACATTGGTTCCAACCTGCATCCACCAGAGCTCTAACACAGGTTACAGAACCTACAGCATTGCCTTTTCTCTGCTTATAAACAGGCTTGATGGAGTTTATTTCAGGATAAATTAAGGAAAGGTTTATGATGGCTTATGTTTTGGGTTTGAAGGCAAGGTAGTAAAAATGTTGAATTTGCCCTATTTGCTGTAAAATTTGGCACCTACTGTGTTATAATCACTGGATTAGTGGATTTTAAAATTAGCATTTCCATTAATGGAAATTACATGACCAACTCCACTCACTTTATCCTACAGCTACACAACTCAAAGCTAAAGTCATGCTAAAAGCCATGCTTTTCATTTTCATTCCAAGTCTTACATTAAAATTTCATAAACTTGCAATATTCCTGTCCTTGTTTAAAAAAGTCTATTGATGCATTTCACTTAATAAATAATGTATTTGATATTAAAAAAACAGTGAATGCCAAGGAGCTGCACAAACCAAATTCATTCTCTCAAGTTAGCACCCAGAAATACATTTGATGGAGGAATTTCTGTTTCAGAAAATTCAAAGCAAAATAAAATATCAGTTTTATTGTTTTCAGACATGGAAAGTAAGATCAGTCTACAAAGTTCAAACAAATCACACTATGTGAGGTACAATTTAAAAATTCTGAAATGCTTTTTTGGTTTATCTCCAGAAAACTTGGAAAAGCAGAGGCAAGCAAAATTTGCAAACATTTTAAGGCATTATCTCGCCCATTGATGAATAAAATCTCATCTTACTTTAACATGTCTTTTCACATTCAGAGGTCCTCTGATATAATACACTCTGAGGCTACACTCACTGCACTGAGAATAAACTGGATTTTTAATTTTTTTACTAAATTAATGAGGAACTCAAGTTTAAGGCACCCTCATGTTTCAAATATTTGGAAATAAACATATTTGTGTCACTCCACTGAGCCAGGCCCTTCACAGGCCAATTCCTCATCCTCCATTCCGAGTTAAGGCTGCACTGCTGGTTACTCAGTTGAGGTGGCAGATGCACTCCTGACCCTGGACCTGTGCCTTTATCCAGCCCCAGCTGGGGCAGCTCATGGAGCTGCTCAGAAGTAGCTGTAAAAGGCAAAAAATGCCAAGTGAACATAGCGGGCTGTACAAACTCAGAGCTGTACATCGGTTGCTCACATACAAGCACAACTATGAAAACTGGGGAAAATCTGTCCCAAGATTAATTTTTATCCCAATTGCTTTGTTTCTGAGTTGTTTCCACGTGCTGTGTCCATCTCTTCCCCAGGGCAATCAAGTCAGTGATCCAGAACGTTGAGGGGGTGGGGGCTGAACTGAAAGCTGCTCTCTGGTCTCCCAGTTTGCTCTGCTGAACCTCAGGTGTGCCAAGTGAGGCAGGTGCAGAAAATCATCAGTTCTGGCTTCTCCTGACACTCTGGACACTGAGTCCTGGAATCCAAATAAAGAGGATATTAATCAAAGAATGCTGAAGTGACTTCTCCCATTTTGATGGAGACTGGTGTTCAGCTCCATTTGCTTTTTTGCTCTGTGTACACCGGTCAGCAGAAGGAAAACATTTCCCAGCAGTGACAAGGAGATGCTGTTCCAGGCATTTTTGTTTGCTCAGCCCTCAATAATCATCACACCCTTTAGAGATGGGGCCACAACTTCCATCTGTGCAATTCCTGGGACTCTGGAGGCTGTTCTTACCAGGCGAGGACAGGGAGAAGGCTTTTCTTCCAGTGAGGCTTGCAGATCCAAACTGCTGAGCAGGGGGTTGCTGGAAGGGACCATATTTTCCCAGCCAGCCAGGCAATGCTGTGAAAAAAGATGGGAATGCTTTGCCCTTTTTTATTTATTGTGGCCTGTTATTATTTAGAACTAACTTCTGCACAGGGAGGCTTGAGTGAGTAATTAATTTATTATTTTTGAGGAGTTTTATATGACTAACAGGAAATAAATGAAATCCCAAATAAAGGAGAACTACGCAGTTGTCCCCTCTTCCACCTTTCTAAACTGATCTCCCACTTTGTGAACTCAAGCACCTGACCCCTCTGAAGCTGTCTCAATTGACTCACCCAGTTCCCTAAACCTCAAAACTCAGCTTCCTCTCACCTCTTTCCTAGAAATCTCTAGGCCTGGGCTAGGTCAGATTAGCAGTACTGCCTGCAGCATTGACTGCTGGCTGGAATACAGGAATAGCAACACAACAGCAGCTTTAAATCCACCCTTGCCACTACTGATTGTGTGAATACTTCATGGACACTTGCCTTTCAGACTCCTAACATCTGTGGAAACAAACACGGGCACTCTTAGCTATGGTTCATCGTGTTGAGAGGCAAATGGCTGAAACAAGTCAGCCAAATCTGCCCCAGGAAGATACAGCTCCCCAGAAAGATACAGCTCCACGTGGAATTTTCTTCTGTGCAGTGTAAAGCACTGGAAATAGGTCACACACTTCGTGCCACTCGCACAAAGGCACGAACCCAGAACACACCGAAGGAAGTTCTGGCCATCTCAGTGACGCAAATCAAAAATTTTAGTGGAAACTCTGCCAGGGGACTCCCAGATTGTCTTTGCTTCTTGCTATAAAGCAAGGCCCAGCCCGGGCTGTGCCATCAGCAGGAAGAGAGCAACTCACCGAGGGCAGCGCCAGATCGTCTGCGGGCTCAGCGCTCCTCCTGCGATGGGCTCTGTGCTTGTAGGGTGGCAAAAGGGCAGTCCTGGGAACGCTGACCCTGCAACCACACAAGGGAACTGACTGCCTACACCTCTGCCACGGCACAGGGAAGCTGCACGCCTTCCCACCCAGAGTACAGGGATCGAACCCCGAAGCGAACCAAGTGAATCAGGTTTGGATTAGGGCATTAGACACTTTACATGTACATTCAGATTCTGGACCAAATTCAGCCAAAACATTCATTTCTCATTGATTTCAAGACTGTTTGTGCTTACAGAAAAGATCAGTAAGGAGTTTTGAAGCAAGAGATATCTCTGCCTTGAAAACAGCAACCTTCTGCAGAGCTGTTGTGATGCTCTTTTCTCCTTCACCTGACCAGCTTTTACTTCCCTATTCTTTCCTTGAGTTCTGCAAATTACAGAGCAGTAACTCTTGTTTACCTGACACAGGTTGGCTCTTCCAGTGTCCCTGGGGGCCGCTGGGTACGTGGGACCTTACACACAGGGCAGGCAGATTCTGGATCCACGGGGACGGGGAAGAGGCGCTGGTTTAGTCGGTAGCAGTAAACACCTGCACGGAGAAACAAACCTCCATCGGAGCTCTTGCTTGCCACAAGGTCCTGAACCCAGCCAAAAAAGCTGTGCTCTACCACAGTGCCACACCTGCACTCTATAAAAAGAGCTGCTTTTCCTGAAATATCTTATGCATTTCCTGCCCCCAAGTTAAGTTCCTAAAAAGCAAAACCAAAACTTCAACCTCTTCAATGTAAAAACAGCACATTAGCCAATTACAAGAAACCCTGACAAATTAAAAGGATCCCTAGAGACTCAAGTCTCTTTGGAGTAGGAAGTTGAATCTGGTTGAAAAGCTGCAGCTGCAAATGACACATTCCTGCTTGTCTGGCACGATGTGGTGCTTTCTCAGGATGACAGGTAAAGACTGCTCAGCTGTTTATTCACAGAAATTGCATTAGGAAGAAATATGATCTTACACTTATGGGAATCAGTTATCAAATCCAGTTCTTGTTCAGGACCCGTGCAATCCAGAGCTTTGGGCCTAAAGCAACACACAAGAAAATCAGTTAGTGACAGAGGGGCTGGCCCTCTGAACACCTCTGCCTTTTCCAAGCACACATTTATGACTGGGAGGCAAATAAAGACCCTCAAAGCCATGCTAGCAATGTCCTGCTCCAATGAGCCTATGGTTCTCACTACTATAGGGATTACTAAGGGATTGAACATTGCTGCTTCAGCCCTTCCCCATTCCCACTTACTCCAGGTGCTGCTGACCAATACAGGTTTCTCTGTTGGCCTGTCGGAACTCCTGCAGCTCAGCAAAGTACTGCTCAGATTTATCTGTTACTGAAGACTTTGTATCAAGGAGCCCTGAGAACACCAAGGAATGAGAAAAGTTCAGTGGTCTACAAAACTTGGAAAAGCACCAAAGCAAGCCTCACAAGAAACAGTCAAAACAAAATAGTGATAATGAGAAGGGCAGAACATCATTTCAGCCCAGAGATTTACTGTGGTTTGGGTCCCTTATTGCATTCATTTATTCCAAGTATTTGGTGTCCCTTCTGACCCCACTTGGATGTGTCATTTGCTGCCTGGATTCCCATACCACTGCCACATCACCACTCACCACATCACACTGAGAGCTTTGCTTCAGAGTTAGGATTCACCTGCAATCCAGTCATAGCCCAGAAAAGGACGGGCAGACCAGCTGCTCCCAGGTATGGCACCTTCTTCAGGGTCAGGCTGAAAAGTCACATGACGAGCTTCCTTCTGAAAGAAAACAATTCATAAAGGCTTCCTAATCATCTGGCAGGACATGCAAAGGTCCAGCTGAGGAGACAACTGGCAGCTGTTCAGATGGGACAGCTGTGATTTAGTTTGAGATTCTATCTATGCCCCTACTAGTAATTTGCTCACCAGCCCTTCTCAATACATAAAACAGAAAGAGGAGGCAGGGGACTTGCCCACATAAGGCAAGATTTTTCAGAGCTTTAAACAAAACACTAAGCTGCATCACACATCCCCAAAGACCAGGCAACCTGTGCTGCCTTGGGAGATGATCACAGCCAGGGCCTGCCCTTCATGCCTAAGGAGACAAACTGTGGCACAGCAGCACTGCAGCTGCCTGCTCTCCCTCAGCACGTGGATGACGTGCAAAAGGCAGGGAATCTCACAGTGAAGTGCTACGGATTTCTGGTCTTTCAGTTCACTGCTAAGGAAAGCAGGGCCTGAGCAAACTGCCAACAGCCCCCAGGCTGCTGGAGCTGGGAACAGTTCTGACCCCAACTTCCAATTTACACAGTAGGAACAGGGCAGGTAACACTCTCCTGGCCCTTCCTCCCATCACCCTATTGACTTAGGAAAATAAGAAAAGCATTGGTTTAACACTTACCTTCAACTCTTTGGACCGAGATGTCAGCAAGACTGATTTAGGGATATGGGGCTCTCTGATGACCACATGCTGCTCACTGGTCTCTTTATTTTGCACTCTGCTCAGTGATGGCCCCAGATGACTTTTCTCATGGGAACCATGCAGCAGAGCAGACTCTTTTCTGTTCTCTCCATGTCCCAGGGAGAAGGATTCTTTCTCTGGACTTGCTTGAGCATGGCCATCCCCATCCACTCTGGAGATTTCTCTGCCACACACAACGATTGCAGACACTGGCGTAACATTCCTCTCTTTCCTGGGAAAGCTGAAATCGAAACCTGCTCCTTCCTGTGTCTTCACTTGTTGTTGCTGTACCTGCCTGCCACTGCTGCTGTGTTTAAGAGATGAACTGAGGGCTGGGCCAGCTCTGGGTTCCACAGACACCACTGCTCCAGGGCCAGCTGTAGACTTCACTGCATCCACCTGATTTTCCTTCTGTAAGGACAGAGACTATCTTAAAAAATAGCATCAGACTACAAATACCTTTCATACAAACCTTTCACTCACTAAATCAACCTCTCATTCTAGTCCATTTACTCCTTTAAATTCAGGGGAGGGGGGGCAGGTGGAAGAATTAAAATCCTTCTTTTGGAGAGGGTAAGAAAGAGATCCACTTGCAGCTAAATGCAGCTTTTCCCAGTTTGAGGAACTACTGAACTTTCTTGCTTAGAAGAAACAAAAGGATTTTGTTCCACAATGTTCACTCCCATCTTAGATGAAGAAACTTGCCTTTCTTAGGCAGGAACTGATCTCCACACCCTTTGCCAGGAGAACAGATTGAGACCACAGGATAAACAATAACCAAAGGGCAGCTACTTTTCTAACAGACTCCATATTCCACATTCTGCTTTCCAAGAGCTCTTCCATGTCCATGTGTCCTTGACCACACCCCACCACAGGCAGAGCTGGTGTCTGTCATACGAGGCCCATTAGCTTCCCTGAATTTCCAGCACAGATACCACACACACCTCCACAGCCCAAAGGGAGACACATCCGTCAGCAGCTGTGCTGCTATGAAGAGATGCTGGAAGGAGTGGCTTGCTGGGAATTCTTTTTCTGATCTCCTCCTGCTTCATTCTGAGCCTTTGCAGAAGGTCCTGGTTGGCCTGGCGCAGCCTCTTCAGGAGCTCCAAGTCCATCCTACAAAAACATTTTACTGTAAAGCCAGAGGAAGAGTGAACTACATAAATTCACTACATTAAGTGAAGAGGCAGACACAGGTGAAACCACTTTCAGGGGACTTTTCCTAAAAAACCACTTACAGCTGTTGAAATGTTGATTCTTGCTGCTGAGAAATCAGGCAGTCTCAAAACTCCTTATGCTCAGAAGCAGCACCTCTAGATGCTTCTCTCCCTTTGGATATACTGGCAATATTTTGCACTCAGAAACTGGGAGCTGACTTAACAGACACAAGAAACTCTGGCAGAAGAAAACAGTAAACATGAAAAATTCACATAAAAAAGTTAAATAAGAGACATTTGGTTCACAGGCTGTTATTTAGGACATATTTATGCAATTCTGTTGTCATGTTCTTTTGAAGCATTGAAATTTATGTTGTGATAACACCAGGATGCTCAGAAGTTCAAAATATGACTAATTAATATGGATGTATCTGCTACCTCCAAAAGAAATACTAAGTCAAAACTGTCCTCCACGTTCCCAAGGCAGGAAGGCTCCAAAAGGCTCAACTATGACTCAGGGCTAGGGTTCAGCCAATTCCAGTCCCACAAATTAATTAAATTAAATCCCACAAACGGATGCCCTTTAGAAGAGGGGGGTGAAAAGGAGTTCATAAACAGATAAATAAATAAATCTTAGTTTGACTGAAAGGCTGTCACACTGTTCAGCATCTTTACTACATCACAAGCTCCTCTAAACTTGCAGAAAGGGGATTTTTAAATAAAACAGAAGCAAACCCTAAACCCAAACTCCCACACTGCCTTTGACTAAACTGATAAATTATGTTCTCAAGAAAACCATGTGTTTCTCCAGGACCTTTTGTTCCAAAGGTTCCCCAAAACCTTATGCAGAGCTCATTTGATTTGTTTTTGTGTCTGCTACCTTGGCAACTGGACATGAGGAATCAAATGCACATGTGGTACAACAGCAGTGGGAGGAATGCAGAGCAGTGCAACAAACTACAACATAGCTCTTTGTTAGAAAAAATAAGGGAGAGGTGCACTACAGAACATAAAAGAGAAATATCAGTCTTCAGGCACTAAATTTCGGATAATTTGAAAAAAAACAATAGTTTTCACAGCCTTCACAGGACAAAGCTAACAGCTTTGATGAGCATCCTCTCATCATTGCTCATCAGAAAGCAAATATTCTGACAATACCATCAGTCAAGGGACTTTCTGGAAGGGTTTTACCGGATGAGGTCCACTTTTGGCACAATCTACAAGTCCTTCATGCTCAACCCCGGGGGCTCAGGTTTACGAAACCGCTCTAATTTGAAACCTTTGCGAAACGGAGCTTGGCCTCCCGCAGTGAGAGATAAACAACGCTTGCCTCGGGCGCTGAGAACGCTCCTCCCTGCGAGGAAGTTGTTCAACACTCGGCGCTGCTTCCGCACAGACGCGCTGGTTCGGCCCGGCCCTCCCAGGGCCACGAGGGAGGGATAG
>VZTJ01000908.1:240261-271860 GCA_013397795.1 Orthonyx spaldingii
TCCCTCCCTGGCAGCGCGGGCAGCCCGCGAGTCCGGCCCGGCCCGGCCCAGCGGCTCCGGAGCGTTCCCCGTGCCGCAGCCGCCGCGCGTGTCCCGGCCCAGCTGCGCCGCCCCCGCCTCGGCTGTGCTGCGCGGGGCGTCGNGGGCAGCGCTGCGGAGCGAGCCCCAGCCGCAGCTTGCTCGCAGCGCTCCGCGTCGGAAGGGCCACGGAGCCGCAGCCACAGCCCAAAGGGAGCTCTTGTGAAAACTCGTCAGTGGAAATCTGCGCTTTTCTAACACGTATCCCTCATCCACCACAGTTTCAGGCCACCGACTCGCTAGTTGCTCACTGTTACTTCCTATAATATTCTAAGAAAGCATTGATTCAGTACTGACAATTTTAGTGCGACTTTCGATCAGACAATTCAGTATCATTGGTCTCCTTGTTAATTTTCAAGGTAAGAACACAGAAAAAGGTCACTGGTGTCAAACATACAATTCAGTACCACAAAGCAGCAAAGCTATACAGATATAAGCTGGTATACTTGCACTGGACGACTGTATCACAACATGCAGGACACAGCAGGAGACTTGCTTTTCCAATTCATTTTTATTTTGGTTTCCATTGTCTACAGCACTGTTACAGGACTAAGTCATGCAAATTTACCGCCTTAAATACAGCAGAGAGAAAACTCACTGGTAAGAGGATTTCGAAGAGCTCCATCAACACAATGCAACAGGAAAAGTAAATAGCAGCAATAAGATAAAAGTGCATTTAGCTGACCTTCTTTAATGGGAGTTTGGGGAAGACTGGGTTTGGAATCACCTGTTTTAAGGATTAGTTTAGCATTCTTTATAAAAATCAGAAGAGAACAAACTCCTCATGATAGTGTTCATTCCTCCACCACTCTCAATTAAAGAAGTACAGCTGTAATTTGTTTCAGAGGAATCCAGCTTATATAGACCTGTCTGTTAAAAGTTTGATTCTCAATCACTTGGGCTTCCAGGGACACATCCTTACCCACACACGTTAGCAGCTTTGTTTCTGAAAAAGTTCAGGTGGTTCTTTCCCCACTGTAGGTTAGGTTTCAGCTCTGCAGTGAGAATGCTGACACACCCGGGCCTGCGCAGCGTCAGACACACACACAGCAGCCAGACACCGGGTTCTAAGAACCCATCAATCTCTGCTCCCTCCACAGATAAGACACTGGCTTAAAGATCAGCTCATTTATCAGATTTCCCCTAAAGGCCCCCTGAAGAGATGCTAACACTGCCAGCTCAAAGGCAAGGTCAGCATTTCAAGTAGTCATGAGCTGCTGAGCAATAGCACATCATCCTCTGCCTCCTCCTGGAACTGACAATATCCTCGTGTATTAGGGATGTGCTTCATATTTTAACTCAATAGAATATAGCTTATTATAGCTGTGTATGTGAAAGCTACAGAGACTGAAGATTCAAATTTATTCTACTAAGACCTGCAGCAGAGTAGGAGTAAATGATTCTGCTTACTCCAATATACTTCGCCACAAGCCCAGAGTACACACTTCCAGAAGCAAGGACTCGAATTTCTTTCTTGCTCGTTCTCAGATTTGATCAAATCTGTATTCACATCCTGGTGGCTGCCTGAGGAACCCAATCAAGGTCAAAAAAACCTTCTGAGGAAAACAGCTTTTCAATTTGAGTTGGAGTCAAAACTGTCTACTGGAAGCGAAAGGTTTGTTTTCTTTCTGCATTCTGGGGATGTGAGAGTCTCACCACCAGCTCCTACACAATCAAGGTCCTTCAAGTCTTTCTGCAAGTCTCAGAACAGCCTTACCTAAGAAGTGCTTACTGACAATTCATTATTTTTACTCCCTCAAGTATCGGGCAGCTTCTTTCTGGAACTTCTATGATATGAAAAACATGGGACCTGTCGCAGGCACATATATTCACACCTGAGCATGAATGAGAAATCCTAAAGTTATTTTCAAGGGAAAAGCCTCTTTGTCAATAACAACCCTCTGCTCAGTAGTTCTGAATTCAGCTGGGACCTACTCAAAGACAGCCCATATTCTATGTGTGTGATGGTGAAGAGATTTAGGTTGTCACTAGCTTCAGAACTACAGGCTCTGATTCTGGATTCCTCAGACATTTTGTAGGCAACAGAAAGGTTATAACCAACACATGGCAAAATACTGACCCACAAAGAGGAAAAGAAGCTTGCAATAGAGGAACCTAATCCTACTCCTCCTAAAATCAGTGAGAATTTCTTCTCTATCATTTCCAATAGGAAGAGACTCAAGTCCTTACAATTCCCAAATATTATATTCCAAATTCAAAACTGCATCAGGGCAAAACTCAACAATTAATTTCATGTATTTTCAAATAAAGAATGTCTTGGGAAAAAAGTTAGTTGCTTTAACCCATTCTTGCCCTGGCATGAACTACAAGGGCCACACCTCCCCCACCCCAGAGGAGCTGTACTTGCCAGCATGTTCTCATACTTTTAACAGAGAGAAACACATCAAATCCTATTGCTGCCTGAACTGTAACATCCTGTGGGAACTCTACATGAAGCAAAATCTCTTACAGCGTGTAACCCACATGCTGTTCTTGTGGCCAGACAGTGGTAATGGAATTCCACAGGCCTGCTTCCAGAAACACAGCTGTGCTTTTCCAAGAAAACCCACATTCACCAACTGAGCTCATAATACAGTGTGTTACATCGTGTCAACTGGCATCTCTTTCCTAGTTTTCTTCCTCAACAAGATGCCAAATTACCAGCACTACCTCCTTCACAGGAGCTAGTTCTGTCTTTGCAAACTATTTGTCCATGACAGGAAATGGGCCAGACTGTGTAATTAAAGAGCACTTAAGAGGAAGAAACTAACTCCAAACTCACTAAGCTTACCAAAGCAGAATCTTAGTTCCTCTTGCTCCAGAAGAGAACTGGGTTTTGTTCACAGGTTTATGCATACTGATAGCAATAAACCTTTCTATGAAGGGACATTGTGATTCTCTGGTACCTTCTAGAATAAGGGAACATTAACATAGGAGACAGGCCTGCGTGGGCTATAAATGCTTTGTGAAACCACCATCACATCTGTGTGCATGGGATCTGTGTTTAGTCAAACAGCTGCTTGTCACACGTACATCAGCCTGGGGCTTGGAAGTCAAAAGTTCTGTCTTTATGAAATAAAACAAATGACTCCATAAAGATGTGTCAGAATAACTTTTAACCTGATAAACATTTGCTTGATTGCTTTAAATTTGTTTAAAGCAAAATGAAGTGCAGTAAAAGCCCCCTGTAAATGTATAAAGCACACATTCCTCCTGAAGTAGCCTGGTCTCACAAGGAAAAAGTAAAGTTATTAAACAGCTAGTGTTTAGAGGTGGGACACAGAACAGGGACGTGGAATCCTGTTGTTCACACAGCAACTGGAAACACAGCAACAGCCTCTTGCTCCTTCCCTTTAGGGAATTCCATCACCCACCATGTTCTCTGCAGTACTTAAGAGAGCACTGAAGGGAAACTTGTTTTTCTCTTCTTCCCATACTATCTGCTTTGCTGCAGGTACTGATGTGTGAACATGTTGAGCTCGCTGTCAAGCCAACCTGCTTTGTTCCTGCAAGGACAAAGTTTTGTAGGTGAATGAAACAGCTCTTCCCAAGCCAGTCAGACAGCAGCACGACTAAAACGAGTACACAGCAAGGCATGGAGTGCCAGAGGTCCATTCCAAAAGGCTGCTGCCATCCTTGCAGGTCAGGAATGCTTGCCTGCTGTCAATCCCTAAGCTTTGAGGTTCAAACAGAGACCTTGGACAAAACTTCACATTGGTCTTACTGTGTAGGTATGGAATGTTTGAAAAAGTCTTCCCAACAGCCTTTGCAGGGTAAAGAAAGCAGCAGACAACTGGGTACAGAGGTGAAGGCAAGACTTTTTGCATAATTCTATAATGGCCTGAAAGAATTTGTAGGAGTGGAAGACTCTATGTTTTGATAAATGGGATGGAACTGTAAGTCCAAACAAATAAAAAACAGAAATAAAAAGGTACTTTGTGAGACAGAAGCTTTAAATGACTGTCAACAGTCCATGGGAAAGTACCTAGTGAAAGGGAACATGACTGGGTAGGGAAAAGTGCTGACAACTGCACATCAAGTGCTATGACGAAGACAGAATGAACTCTAAGCTAGAGCTCATAAGAACATCCTGGGGCAATCACATGAAAAACAATTGTATGGAATAATCACATCTCACCTGAGCAGTTTTGCTTTGCTCTGCAGTGAATCCAAAACTTCAATTTTTTTATTCATGGCAGAGATTTCTTGCTCAAGATTCTCCCGTGTGACATCCACTTGCTGACACAAATGAGCAAACGTTCCAGCAAGCTCTCTATGAAACAAGAAGAGTTGAATATGATGGAAAGTAAGATCAAGCAGCACATTCAAGGGATAAATCCCTTTGATGTGTAGTGATGATGGGATCGTGACTCAGACATTCATCTTTCCAGTTCTGCACAAGAATATGTCAGAGCATTTTGATTTGAGGATGGAAGTACATTAAAACTAATGCCTAACAGCACTCAAACACTACATGTTCAAAATAAGAATAATATTTTAAAACACGTGTCATTACATTTTTTTAAAAATCTGGAATTCAGCATGCAGTTTTGGTTTTTTAAACAAGGAACAGCATTAAAAAAAAAAACCCCAAACAACAGAATTTCCATGAGGTGTTAGCTGAGTATAGGGAACTCACTGCTGGACTTGGTGGCTGCAGTTGGAGCCCGTGTAGCTGACGATGAGCTGCAGCTTCTCCCCAGCGTACTCCACAAACTGCCGCTTGAAAGCTCTCTCCTTCGCCTTGGTGGTCCAGGTGAGGCGCTCGTACACGTAGAGCAGCCCATAAAGGCCAAAAGAAAGAGCAATCAGTCTCCAACCCACAGCCTTCCAGACCTAAAGGAGCACAAGGAGAAACAAATTACACCCTCGTCATCTCGGAGCGACGCTCGCTCCCAACAACGGTGCACAGAGCACTGCAAAACCAGCTCGCTGTTCATACACTGATGGAAGATCAAAGGAGAAAGTAGGACACTATCTCTGAGTAGCAAATATCTACAGGATTCAGCAGTGCAAGTGCTTTTTACATCAGTGCTCCAACTTAAGTTATAAAAGTGCTGCCTAGAATGCACACATACCACACCACCAACCACGATGATCCCCATGGAAGTTCGGGAGGTTAACGAGGCCAGTCCAGTCACCATGGACACCATGAGTTCTTCCTGGGTCATAGAGCCCTGAGGCAGAGGAGGCAGACTAGGATTTGCTGGTGTTAAAGGGCGCTGAACCTAATTAGAAAAGGAGGGACAAAACAAAATCAAAGGAGAGGATAAGAGGAGGCAAACCACTGCTCTTCCCACCAAAGGAACTTCAGCAGCCACTGAAATAACAAATATCTACCCCAGCCACTCGAGATAATCTACCTGGTCATTATAGCCCATCAAGGCCCGGCGACCATTCTTTGGTCCCAAAAATCTGTTCACCAGCATTGTCCATCCAAGAGAGAAATGGAATTCTATGTCCTCCTGGAAGTCGGCACAAAGCTTGTCACAGTTCAGATCATAGCTGAGCATGAAGCACTGCCGGGGAATTAACATGTCTATCTGGCCCCGCACAGAGACTGGCAGCAGGGGTTTCAAACCATCTACACAGACAGAAAACAAAAACATGCAAAAAACGGCTGTTGAGTTCACAAGAATTAACTGGTCTGGAATTCCACAATCAGGGTGCTTATGGCTTGTTTCATCCTCCACAGTTAGTTTCCTTAGTATGTTAAATTTTGTAAGCCAAGCACACTGCAGAGTAAGAGATACATCATCAATTACTATTCAATTCTTGGTTCTTCAGATCAGCTCAGAAGGAAATCTTTCCATGGACCCTCCAAAATCCTTACAAGTAGCTGGTACAGATTAGCAAGACCTTGGAAATCAACATGTGAAACCCAGTTCTACAAATCTTTAGGCACCATAGTCCCCTTAAATCCCATATTCAGACAGGCACCTAGTTACGAGTCATTTGTATTTCATAAGGATTTGGTGTGAGAATCTGTCAAATTTCCAAAGCCACAGCTCCTCTCTGTCGTGAAGATTACACTGACTGAACATATTCATTAGGAAATCACTGCACAAGTTCAGACACTGAACTAGTCCTCTGCACACCAGCATTACTCATCAAGATGGAAACTAAGACGGTGCCAGCTGCACATCAGCCATTGGATTAATGAGAAACTCAGAACATCTACCCAGTTATTTTGCACTGCAATTCAAGGGAAGAGAAAGGGCAACGTTGCCTGTGGAACTGACCTATCATTTCTTGTTGCATTGTCTGCAAGGAACTTGTGATTGCACTGGAGCAACGATCTGACATGTTACGGCCCAGGCCTTCCTCGATGTGTTTATGCAGCTCCTGACAAACAAAGACAGGGTTATTAAGATTTGAATAACCATGGCTAAGATGCAGGCTGAAGGTACTAGAGCTTGCTAGTTAAAAAGACCCTCCCAGACCAGGAGCACACAATCTGTCTGCCCAGTGTTCTAACATTAATCTCATACTTGGCCCATTTTTCAGTGAAGGGGAGGAAAAGGCAAATCAAAAAATTCTCACAAGGACTCTTAAGTTTAGGAAAGCTTCTGTTCAACCTATATAATGTGATATATAACATGTGTATCAATTTATTACTGAGATTATCAAAAAACTAAAGCTTTAGCTCATATCCTACTTGGAAGATTGTTAAACATCTGAATGAGCTGGCAAAAAAAAAGAGAGCTATAAAAAGATCTCTTAAATTGCTTAAGCAAACATCACTTACACTCTTGTACACTTTAAGAACTACTTGAGATGGATGGAAATCTGCTTGGTATTCATCTACCAACACTGAAAGCCGTCTGATTTCTTCTGCCATTGCATTTGACACCTAGAGAAACACCACAGGAGAGAAAATAGAGCTTCTGAAAGCATTTCTCCTCTTCCCATCTGTAACTCCCACATTTCTAGTACTTCAAAGCCTTGTCAGCACTGTGCATTTTCCCCACCATGCTGCCAGCTGTTTCAGACAATTCAGTTTTCTGCAGACACTCCTCCTTACCTGCCTCTCCACCTCTTCTGTGATTTGTTTGATTTTCCGCTTGTAGTCTTGAGTAAGGAGCTCCAGCTGTTTGTCAATAAAACCCAGACGATCCTGTCGTTCCTCTCGCATTTCTAGACAGTAAACTCTGGTGAAAAAAAACTCTGTCCATCAAAATGCCAGATAAATGCATTTTTGATCTATAAATATATTTGAATTCCAGAAATAAGACAGATTTTCCTGCCCAGTAACAAAATATGTCAATGTCTGCAATACATTACACAGGACAAAAAAAAAAGGTCCTTTTCCCAATACTTCCATAATTCACTAGAAGGAAGACCACCAGTACATGTCCTTCATGCTCCCAAACAGGCTGCATTCTGCTTTGCATTTCAAATGCTCACATTCCCTTACATCTCTCCCAGAATACAAAATTCAGTTATGCGAGCACCAAGCAACAGCTCTCACCGCTGCTCCTGGGCAGCAACGTGCACAGAGTCCATGATGAGCCGAACATCTTCCGCAATCTGCTTCGCTCGCACCGTGTGCTGCTCAAATTTTGTTTTTACTGCTGACTGGGAGATACATTCCTGCATACAAAAGGCAGACAGAGATTAGCAGCAGGCAGGAGCATCCTAACACAACTTCTCCTCCCTGTACGATCTATTTCCAAAACGTGTCCCTGCAAGTGCCAGTCTTTCAGAGAAAGTCAGCACACACAATGCTCACCTCAAACCTTCTCTCGAAGCTTTGAAACTCAAGCATTCTTACTTGAAATCCATCTGCCAATGCTCCACCTGAGAGAAGGAATCACAAAACAACCACTTAAATTTTGAGAAAGCAATTAGATGGTGGATATCAGGAAATGCTCCTGCTTTACACTGAAGCCAATGCAAAAGTGCTTGCTGCTAAGTTACCCCTTCCATTGCAACTGCCTTATTAATAATTTGGCCTACCCCAATTTTATATATTTTTTGAAACAAGATATTCTCTATTTTCTTCCCTGCAAGTTAATGGAAAGTTTCTGCTATCCTTCCTCACCTCCTTCGGGCATCCCTTGAGCCCTTTGAATCCTGGCATTCAGCACCTCTTTTGCAGACACAAAGAAAATTCGATCCCCTGCCTGGGCTCGATCCACCACACCCAGCTCATCCACCAGGAAACTGGTACAGCGCTCCATGTGCTGCCGGCGCACCTGGGGGAGAACCAGGACAAACCACACATGCAGTTCAACCCACTTTATCCAGCTGTTAAAAGTTAGACCAGGCACCCAGATGCCCTCTGCTGGTCTAAGCTACCAAAAGAGCACGAAAAAAAATTTTGCTATTTTATGGAATTTTCCACAGGTTATCTAAAGTGATCTAACTTCAAAGGGTCCCTGTGAGACTCTTGATTTCCTGCTCAGAAATTTCAAGAGTCATGTCCTGATCACTGGTCTATGCTCCCTCTAAGGTGACAAAAATCCAACCTGCAAAACAATCACACATAGCACTGATTGTATCCCCAAGGACCAGAGCCAACACTGACTCCATAATATCCATGCAAAGAGAAGTAGTTCAAACACATCACAAACCTCTTCCATGTATTCTGGTTCAGAGGCAGATGCATCCCAACGATTATTTAAAATAAATATATTGGGTCGAGATAGACGTTCATTCACCTTGTGAAAGAACTGCTTCTCCTAAGGAAAACAAACAAAATCTCTTTAGATTAATATGTCAAATATTTTTAACCTTTAGCTGAATTCATTGAACAACTGGACTTGCACGTACAGTTTGCATCAATGTTGATTCAGAATTTGCCACCAGGACAAATACGTCAGCATCGAGACAGAATTTGTCAATCCAGCTGTCCAGCTCTGTGGTTACATCAATGCCAGGGCTAGCAATAAAGAGAAATGGGATATTACTGTGCTGTGAATACAGAAAAAACGGAATTTTAAAAGTAAGAGCTTTTCAGAGCATTAGTTTGCCATGTCTGAGCTACACTGCCCTGAGGTGACAGAGTATAGGCTAAAAGGAAGTAATGACCAAGAAAATCTCAGTGTTAATTACAGCAAAGGACTTTGGTCACTGTCTTAGATTAGAACAGGGTCAACTCCCTTGAGGCTTGTTAAATATATATTTGAAAACATTTCTGTAATTAGTCTGTGAACAGGGAAGGAATGAAAGCTATTTCTCACCTGTCCATCAGCACCAGGTCGTCCTTTAAGAGAGAACATTTGGAATTGGGCCACATTACACTGACTAGGCTGCCAGCATTCAGATGTTCATCCTGATGAAGGGCATGAGCCAGCTGATTTACTGTCTATGAAAAGATGGAAATAACATTTCCTGTATGCCAAGACCCACTAACACAATTATCTCCCCTTTGGGGCTGTTCACATACAATTTAAGATAAAGCCCAAGTCCAAATTATTTTCCCTCTGGAAGGTTTTCCACACAAAACCTTCCTGAGTGTCCTAGTAAAAAGACAACTGCTAGCGAGAGTTTATGAGAGGTTTTTGCTGTCAGGAAAGGTTACTGAGGAATTATCAGTAAAGTCTGTGATTCTGTCAGTCATACAAAGCTCAGAACTTCCTGAGTCATTGTTCCTTGCTATCACTAACAAATACAACATACAATCTCTTTCATAAAATGAACAAGTCCCCATCCTGCAACTTGCATCACTCCTTACTTCCTACATCTAACAAAGACTCACTCTCCATCTCCACTCCTTTAATGATTAAAATCCTTAACTGTGAAATTTAATTTTCTTGTTTCTTCCCTTTTCTGACATTTCTGAAGAGCCCTTATCCTTAACCTCATGCTTAAGGAAATTGTACCTTAACACTCTTCTTTTCCTCTGAGCCTTCAGTCAGCAGGAAAGCCTCATGTCCATCTGTCCCTTCTACACGCAAGAAGCAATTAGTGGTGTGTCCAATTCCTGAAGGGAGAACTTTGTCCCACAGCATGGCATTTATCACAGTGCTCTTCCCATTGCTTGTCCTGCAGTCAGATTAAGGACAGTGTTTCAGCTTCCAAGAGCCAGGTGTGTTCATTTTGATACTACAAAAGCAAGTTCTCTAAAGCCAAGCAGTATTAGAGCCATCAACAATTTAGGTGCCAGAGGCAACCTGCAAAAATACATTTCTATTTCCCTATTTTAAGAATTCTTCAAATTGAAGAATTACATGATACAATATTTGTTTCCAATTTACAAGAGCACCTGTACCAGGAACATGCACATTA
This sequence comes from Orthonyx spaldingii, assembly GCA_013397795.1. Taxonomy (NCBI): domain Eukaryota; kingdom Metazoa; phylum Chordata; class Aves; order Passeriformes; family Orthonychidae; genus Orthonyx; species Orthonyx spaldingii. The sequence continues at coordinate 250,573 of VZTJ01000908.1, forward strand.
CAAGAAAAACCTAAAGCACTAGTGTTTCTCTAAATAATTTTTACTGGCTACAAGACTCAAATGCTTTACTGAGTGGGGAGCGTAGGCAACACAAGCACGTGACTCACCTCCCAAAAAAAGCAACTTTCATATGTCGTCTTGCCAACACTTCACTAATACCACTGACTTTTGACAAGTAGCCTTTGACTTCCAGTACCTGCTCTTCTGTGGTGACAGGATCAAGCTCTACATTCTTGTGTGTTTCTAAAATCAAAATAGATCATGTCTCTGAATGCCAGAAGCCATCTGGGTCAGTCCTGGATGAAACCCCTCTCTGTGATGGCAACACACAGAACTGAACGTTTATCTGTGTCCCACAGCTCACGTGGGTGATCTTGACACAGGCAGTGATGCCCTGAAGCAATTCTGCAACAGTATTTATCAGCTGGTTTATTTTGTGTAACCATTCCCACTTCCTTGAACAGAAAAGCCAACACTGCAAACAGCCCAGCACCCTCAGAGATAAAATGCCTCTGTGCCTTAAGCTGTTAAAGCCAATTACTGGCGTACATTACACGTCAGTAGCAAGGATTGTTCAGGCAAGAATATTGAAAGGATTATAGGCAAAATAAACTATTGGGGTTGTGTAATTAATTAAAAATCTCCCAAACACAACACCCAAGCATAGCTCCCTAACTAGCTCGGTTTCTTAACATGCATGAGCTTCTCATCTTCAAAATACGAACCTGAACTCCACCCAAATGCAACAAAATAATTTTCCGTTTTTCTTACAAACACAGATGTATAAACAGACACACATGTATAAATAAAGACAGATTTAGTAGTGCCATTGAACTGATTGAGGGGGTTTGGTGCATGTTTTTGGGGAAATCACAGGTGGGCAGAGCACTGTTACACACTCGTAGTTCAAGAACTCAGCTCACCTTCCAGGAACGAGGAGCTCTCATTGATGTACGCAGCCAACTGTTCAAAGATACCATTGATTTTCTTCTTTGCAGTGACAAAATGTTTAAGTGGAGAAGCATTTACCTCAGCCATGTGTCTTTTATCCTTCTTCACTGCAACTATTGAGTTGGAACGAGTAAACAACAGGGACATTGCGCTACAGGGAAAAATCCAGTAAAGACCAGTGTCACCAAGTGCCAACAGCTGTGCAAGGGGTGTAGTGACAGGACAAGGGGGAATGACTTTCCACTTACAAAGGGCAGGGTTAGATGGGATATTGGCAAGAAATTCTTCCCTGTGAGGGTGGGGAGGCCCTGGCACAGGGTGCCCAGAGAAGCTGTGGCTGCCCCTGGATCCCTGGAAGTGCCCAAGGCCAGGTTGGACAGGACTTGATCACCTTGTCTGGTGGAAGGTGTCCCTGCCCATGGCAGGGGGTGGAACTGGACAATCTTTAAGGTCCCTTCCAACCCAAACCACTCAGTGACTCTGTGATCCAACCGAGCATCCTAACAAGAACTAGATAAATATGCATTTTAAAAACTATCTTCTTTCTTTCACTGTGAAATTGTTCCACTCCATACAACTCATGCATCAGGAAAAAACCGCAAAACTCTTTCTTTCTCCCATCCAATAAACAGGCTCGCAGTAATCACTCCTCCCCATCCTCCGCTTACTTTCAGGATGAGTTACGTTTTCACAAGTCAGGCATGGCCAGTCTGAGGCCCTCTCGAAGACAAACGGCAGCAGCTTTCCCTGCCTTCTCCCTCGCTCCGGCCGCGCTCCGTCCGGCAGCTCCTTCAGCGACGCCCAGTCCAGCCGGTCTCCGCCCCTGTGGCAGAGTGACCGCGGGTGAGGGACACAGGCTATCGAGCTCCGTCACGGGCTCTGCTCCCCCGCCATCCCGGTGTGCCCGGAGAATGCTCCAGCCTCTGTTACCCCGACATCCCGGTGTGCCCGGGAATGCTCCAATGCTCCAGCCTCTGCTCCCCCGCCATCCCGGTGTTCCTCAGGGATGCTCTGGGCTGTGTTCCCCCGCCATCCCGGTACCCGGAGGATGCGTTGGGTTGACACTCAGGACGGACGCCGCCGCCTCCCCCTCAGTCCTCAGGAGCGGGCGAAAAGGGCGGAAAGCCCCCTCAGGACCCTGCCCCAGCGGGGTCCAACACTCCCCCGTCCCTGCCCTTGTCCCTGCCCCTATCCCCGCTGCTCTGGAGGCGACTCTCAGAGAGGCTGACCCGGCCTGGAGCAGCTGCCAGGGCCGCTCGGCCCGGCCGGGCCCGGCCCCGCCCGGAGCTCACCTTCAGCACCGCCGCCGCACGGCCGCCATGTCACCCCGCGGCGCCGCCGCCCGGGAGGCGCGGGGTGCGTGCGTCATCGCCGCGCGCCGCGCGCGGGGCACGCCGGGAGCTGTAGTTCCGAGGCCTCATGGCGGGCAGCGGGCAGCGGCCCGGGCACCCTCAGGAACCGAACCCACGCACCGTGTCACGGGAAAGGGTTTAATGCGCGTTCCCCACGCTCCAACCGTACAGCTCGTTAGCGCCCACCACCGAACCGGCCCGAGGAAACGCGCAACAAAATAAAGGGAAAAAAAACCCTACTGCTGAATAAATACATAATACACATTTTGGACATCTCGACGACTGGCTTATCAATCCCTTCGTTTGGTAACAGACAGTTCTGGATTTCACATGACAGGATTTAGTACAGTTTTACTTCTCAGGTGATTGCCCCTGCCTGAATTTTTCTCTCCTGGGCACGGGTGAGTGTGTGGCCTCGAAATAGACCTAAAAAGCTCAAGGACAGCAGTGGGGAAAGCTGCATGTCCCCTTCCTCAGGCACATTCCAACTGTGCACAGCTTCTGCCAGAACTTACATGTCTAAAACTATTCTGCCCCCATTAGAGTGACCCGTCCCAGAAGAAGGGGCTCTACCCTGACAATCAGGCAGCAGAAGCTGGAGACAGACAACTAAAAGGCAGATAATTTTTTTTTCCCTAAGGATAATCACCATATGAATTTACTCCTTGTGAAACATGCTAGTCTGGCATAATGGTGTCTGATAAACAAAGCAGGTATCTCACAGGCACAGGCAGGAAAGGTTTCTGCCCCTTCCCTCTCTAACCATAGGCCTAGTCCAGACGTATTTTTATACCTACTTGTTCACCACAATCTCTCAACACTTCCCAACCACTCATTTCTATCAGCCTTGACTCCACTGGAGAAGTTTCTGCAGTGGAGCGTTTTGGTTATCAATCTCAAATTATAGAAACACTGAATAATTATTTCCTCTAAGAACCGGAGAACAGCTCTTTACATCTAATGTGAATGGGCCGTCAAAGATAATTATCAAAACAATCTCTGACAATTGGAATGAGGCCACCAAAGACCACTGGGACCTCTGGATTGTTATCCAGAGATTGATCAGAGCTTTTGACAATCGTAACATGGTACAGAACAGAGACAATTCCGCAGTGAAGCCCTCCTGACTGATGGAGTTGTTCCCAGCCTTCCCTTTCTTAGATTTCATCTACATATTGACATGGTCTGAATTTGTGTATGTCTGCTGCTCTTAGCTGGAGAAACAGAAGGTAGGGGGGCTTTTATCTCTTCAGTCTAATCCCAGAGGTAAAGTTTTATCAGAGGACCTTCCTTTAGCTAACCAGAAGCACCTATGTTGCTACTGCTGCTGCTTTGAACTTTGTGATTTGCTTGCAAGGACAGCAAAGAGGTAAGGAATCAGATGACCTTCAGGCTCTTATTACTGAGTTTCATCTGGTGTGACATTTAACTGTTATGACTCCTGGAGCCAGCTCCCTGATTGGTTCATATTTGGAATAATGTCCAGGAATTATTGTCTAACATCCAGTCCCACATATTCTGTGGATGAAAACAGGCTTCCAGCTTGTAACTTGCCTCCCAAAAGCTGGATTTCCAGTCCAAAAAAGCATTTTTTAAAGCCAATCAATCACTGATGAAGGTTCAAGTAAATGGCACTTTCAAAAAACAGTGGATGAGGAGCAGAATCGAAAATGAAGGCACAAAATCTCCTTTGGACTTCTACAGCAATATTCCTAGATATTACCTGCAGTATCAGAGAGGGAGATCTTCCAGTAGTGGAGTCACAGAATGTCATTCAAAATCAATACCCAAATAGCTTTGGACAATGCCTTAGAAACTCTCAGCAGCATTCCCTGTTTCCACTCAAAGTCAGCAGTGAGCAGGGCCAGGGAAAGGTCCTTCCTGGGAAGTGTGACTCTAGGGGTCCAGAAAGGACACTGCGATGTAGCGGGTTCCTTTGGTGGTTGGAAGGCCTTCGTGGTAGTGGGTCAGGCGTCCTGGATGCATCAGGGTCCACCCTTTCCGTGGAGCTCGAATGGAACAGTTGTAGCGCAGGAAGCGGCAGCCTCCTCCCTGGTGGGGACACAAGAGACACATCAGCTTGGAAAAAGCACCTCAGGGGAAAGGGTCCCTGCCTCTTGAAAATGTCAGAAGGTGCCTGGGGAATCTCCTATGTTCCGATGCATTCAGAAATCTCTTTCCTAGCCTACGTCAGTCATTAATTGAAAACCTCAGTGTGAAGAAGCTCGATGTGGATCAGGGAAGGGTCTTCAGCTGCTGCAGGGGCTGTGCTGCTCTCCTGACCCCCTGGCACACACTCACCTCATAGTCGATGCCAACTCTGTTCAAGGCAATGTTGATGGTGAAGGTGGACGCGTCGTGGTGGGGCATTAGGGACGGCTGCTCGTCAGGTTTGTAGCGAACCACAAAGGCCAGTTCAAACTGGGTCTGAGAGGGAAGAACAAAGTGCACTCTATTAGAGGGCTGTAGTGGTCTGTGGCTCCCGAGCTGCAGAGCAGGGTGTAACACTGAAATTGCATCCCACTGCTAAAGGAGAAACAATCAGGCAGAAGAAGACCATTGAGAAATTGCGTATTTCCTAATGCACATACTTATGCCACACTGCACGGTCAGTTCCTCTGCACTGGGAAATAGTGTGTGTATTGCTGGAGGATTCTGGCAGTCTTGTCACAATGCTGCAGCTGGAGGAGGTGCTGAACTGACCATGAGTTTTGATGTTAAGGTGGACATACCTTGGTGTAGTATCCTGGGTACAGTTTCTCTGTGATGGGTGCAATATAGTCCAGAAGAAACTTATACCATTCTCTTTCAAAGCCAATTTGGTTCATGTGTATGTCAATAGTTGGGACGTTCTCATATCCTCCTTGTATTCTGCTGTCCTGAAATAAAATCAACAGAAATACCCATAAGGATGGGAACCTTGGAGTTCAGGAATGAAAAGTACTTGTTTCTGGTAACTACAAATAAATACGTTTGTTTATCAAAATTTGCAGGATGGAAACCTCATTTCAAACACTAATTAAACCCTAAGGGAAACAATATTACCATCAGAAAGCCTGAACTCTGGAACTTCAGAGGACACTACAGAGGACTCAGGGAAAAATCAGAGTTAATCAGGAGCAAAATTTAAGTATTGTCTCCGCTTTTCTGGTTTAATTCAGGATCTAATGCCTTCCCACAGGAGGCACTGCTACCACCAGATATGCACAGAAAATCATGTGGCCCAGAATCCAAAAGAGCTCCTGCTTTTACTTACCGTGTTGTCACCTGTGGACCACTGGCCATAATGTTCCATTTCTTCCACCAGCTCATCACAGGCAGTGTCAGTGAATATGGGGAACCAGTAAACATCTGGGCAGGGCTGCAGATAGCAGACAGGTGAGAACAGCAGAAACAAGGACAGGTGCTTGAGGCAAAAGAAGTAAGGCTAAACTGAGTGTAGACTGAGTAAGTGGAAAGAAACTAAAATACTGAGGATAGAAATTTGTATTCTGATTTATGTGCCCACCTCCACTTAAGAAAGCTGGAGATGTACTTTTAGGAGGATGATTTGGCTCTAAAAATACTTTCGAGATCATGTTTCCTGTGCTGAACTGCTTATTCCTGAGAATTACAATAATGATGATAAAGTGTTGTCCTAATGCTCATCTTCCATTCTGATGGATAAAAGTGATATTTTCTTACCACTTCTACCAATTTCCCTTTCAGAGCTGCCGTGTAGTTTTCATGGATGTACTTTTCTCTCCAGTCCTGCAATTAAAAGATAGGCAAACCAGTAATTTCTATGGGGCACCTGCTTAAAGAGGTAATAAAAGGCCAGGCACTCATGCAAGCAGTATTTAATAGGTTTTCAAGATCCATATGTTATGAATCCCAAAAACATGCTCTCTTTAAATTCTGTCCTGTGCTCCTCATCCCACCAGTGGAGAGACACCATTATTACAAAGCCTGGACTTCCTCTAGTGGTGAAGCTAATATCAGATCTTCCCACATTGCTGTGCCTGCTGAGCATGCAGGTTATCTCACCTCAGGATTGCTGAATATTTGCCAGAGATCATTGTGGAGGTGACTTGTCTGGTAATTCTCCAGGGACAGTATGTGTCCAAACTGATGCTGGTTTGTCAGGTACATGAAGACTCCCTGCAGGACAGACAGAAATAATAAAGGCCTCATACTTCTAAGAGCCACCATGAAACCAAGCACTGGACAGTTCTCCAAGCAGTTAATTTACTCATTCTGTCTCCTGTGGGCTTTCAGTTTTATTTCCACCCTGGATATGAGAAACTTCGAAAGGTTATAGGCAGAGACAGTAATTCTGTGTCTTGTCAGCCAGGGCTGGAAGCAGAGGAGAGCAGCTGCTGAAGGAAGACATTAGGGTCTTCCTTCTTACCCTGTCAACCCCATTTAGAGCAGTTCTTGGCCCTGAAAAGGCCCAAGAACAAAAACATTATCCACATTTAGTGGTCCGAGGCTACGCATGGTTCCGCAGGAAGACAGAAATCCCGTGCTGTTCCACAGTCTGCACTGTACTGACCAGCACCAGTTCAGCCTAGCCCTGCATTAGCAGAGCTGAATGCCTCAAAACTACTTAATCCTGTACCCTTTACCCTGGCATGCAGCTCTCCCCTGCCAGCCTCTCTCCTCGACTGACCTGATTCCGAACGTTGTGGCAGAAAGCCATGTCAGCATCCAGCTTGCCACTGTGGAACAGATCTGCCTGGTCAAGCTCCGAGCGCAGAGCCTTGGCTTTAACCATGTAAACACTGCTGATGTAGGGAACGTTCCAAAGCCCACTGAAACACAGGGGAAGGAAAGTGAGCCTTGAAATACCACTAAGACAGACACTGCTGGACTTGACAGGATGACAGGCAGCACTGCAGCATCAGCCAGCCTTGTTTAAAAGAGCCAACTCAGAAGAGTAGGGAGAAACCATACCAATACAGATTGTCATTCCAGAAAAAAATCATTTCTATTGCCCAGAGCTTTTAAGCTGCACAAATGCTAGTCCACTGTGAAAGCAATTAATTGCTACTGTGTGGTTTTGCTAGGGACATAATTAATGGCTTGAATCTCTTCCCAGAGAGATCATCATATTTTTTCCAGTGATTTAAAGAAACTGAACCAGCCAAAAGTGCACAAGCTGATTTCCAGCATTTATTGCACATACAATGGCCTATAAAAGAAAGGATCCCTCAAGAATATGAATGAATCAACAATTCTATTTTGTGAATCAAAATTCACTAATTCTATTTTGTGAATTCAAGAATCACCTGGTATTTTCTGAAGATTTACCTGGCAGAGATTAAACAGCACTTCTCAGGATTTTAAGGATCACACTAAATATAATCCCCAGGTGAGAAAACATGACATGAGTAAGATGAGATGATTTCAGCAGTCAGCACTCTCAGACCCTTACTCTGATCATAAGAAAATCTGCCCCAAGTATGTCATTGTCTCTGCTCAGGGGAGAATATAAAGCAGCTTCCAAATGGGAGCAGAGACCTCTTTTCCTTTTCTATACACAAAGACATTTGCTCTCTTTGGCTCTTTGACATTAGTTTGATGATAATGTGCTGCAGCAAGCTTTACATATGAGGGATTATATCAGTGAAAAGCTCTCTCTGCATACTCACACTCTGCGCCTTTGAACAATATCCACATAATCTTCCGAGCGCGCGTAGTATCCATCGGGGCTCAGTGCTCCCCAGAAATTGGACCACAGCTTCTCATGGCGGCTCACCAGGGGAGCAGTCACCAGCCTGGAAGCATGGAAGAAAAAGGAATTGCAGGACAGGATGTTACCACAGGAAGAAAAGGAAAATATTTACAGACCACAGGACTGTACTAGCTATTTCCTCCCACACTTACAGAGTTGCTGTTTTGTTAACTCTGTTGGAATGAAATGCCACATAAGAAAGGGTAAATATGGTCCCAACCTCCTCTCTAACTGCACCCTGCACCAGGTCTGTTAGAATCTGATTTATTCTAGTAACTATATAAAAACAAAGGTAAGGATGATTTACATCCCCTGCCTAAAATCCAGGGATTACAAATACAGTTAAAAAAAAAAAACAAACAAACCACAACAAAACATGTAAGAGTTGTTTGGCTAACATCCCATCTCTGGCACAGCTCTCCTGATTCCCTGCACATCTCAGGGATGTGCACTGAATTCCTCCTGTGAGATGACCAGTAAGCATTGCTCAGACCAAAGAACTCACTTGTTCTGTTCAATCAGGATCCTCAGAGTCTCTGTGTTCTTCAGAACTACCTCAGCATCCAGGCTAAAGTAATAGTCACAGTCAGGATCCTTCCTGCACAAATCCCTACAGCCAGAGAAAAGAAAAGTCACATCCTAAACCAGAGGAAGACAAGGGACAGAGCATCAAGAATTCCTTCACCTTGTAGTCTAAAGGTCTTCTGGGTGCTCAGAAAAGTTTGGTTTAATGTAACAACCCAGAGGGCCAGCATGGTACAAGCATATCAGGATATTCAGTATCCAATAGCAGATATGGAGACACAGCCAAAATCGTATTTAGCACTGTTTCCTCAGCTCAAACTGAAGAGGTTCCCATTTACAGCCAGCCCAAATCCACACCAGAGCTCAAACCACCTGATCACAGACAGCAAGATACTCTCCCCCTAGTTCTTAGTTTTGCTACAACACTCCTCCTCTTCAGAAATATGGGTGCATATTCTTTGTGCTCTGTGGCTGGGTATATAGATGAGGGTGGGAGGCACAGGGTTATCCTTCTGTCAGAATAAAGGACCAGTGAGAACTTAGTTTCTGAAACTGGAGAAAATGAGCTGGTATGGAAGCTGATTTTTCCCCACTATCTAAGGGCATGAGCGTTAATGCTAGAGAAACTGAAAGGGTGACTGAAAAAAGAAGAGCAATCACTTGACAGGGATGATCCTCAGGAAAAAACAGATGTCTTAGTTTGGACACAGGCTGTCTCTGCTGGCTGTCATGTATGGCCTCTTCACTTACATGCCCAAGTTACGTGCCTCAGCATTCTCCACCTCATCATCCGGTCCGATCACTTTGACAGCGAGATATTCTTTGCCACGCTCTTCTACGAAGGAGTCCACCTCCATCAAGTGATGTTCCTCCTATTCCAAAAGTAAGGAAAAACAGGTAAGATGGGCTCATCCAGGCCACTCAGCCTCCTGTTCTTGAAAACAGGTAGATAGGCAATAGCTCTTAAGCCCACTTCCACGGGTTTACAGCTGGACAGGTGTCATTGCAGATAAGTACTGCAATTACACAGCTTGGAAGTCTAGCCCAGGGTTGCAAAGGTACCTAGACTAGAGGAGGAGGTGTACATTTTCTGTACATTTGCTAAGACCATCACAAGCTGTTGGGGGGTTAAGATCTTTCCTTTTGTTTTTCTTTTTTCCCTCATAGAATTTCATCCCATAGGTTGCTAAGATACAATAACGACTCGATACTTAAGCAAGACAAAAGATCTTGCCTCCAGAAGGGTGCAGCTAGCTACTCCCTTATCCGCTATTTTCACTCGGAGAGGGCAGAGATGCCATGGGAATTGGGCTAGTGAAAAAGGGGCTGGGCACAGCTCCTGTTCTCTTTGCTTCTCGGCATTCAGAGAAGACAGAGGTTGCTGTCTCTCCGGGGAGGACTCGCCACAACTGCGGGGTTCTGTCTCCTGCTGCTTGCTTCTATCATGAGTAGAGCTCTGTTCATAAGAGCGGCCGTTGCACTGGAACCTATTTACCACCCTACTCCACCGAACAAAGCACCCTTCACCATCTGCTCTGATGCTCAGGGGAAAACCCTGGGATCCCCGAGCCCCTTCCCCCTCCCAGGGAGCCAGCCTTCTCCTGGCCCTGGTTCGGGAGTTGGGCTGCCCCACCTCTGCTACAGCTTGGGGGTTTCTGCTACACTGTGGCCTTTTCACCCCCGGCCCCGCTGGGATGCCACTTGATCGCAGCTACAGATGCGAGTTCCTGGTGCATCTCATCTGCCACTCTGGGAGTTTGCTTGTCCCTGCCACCAGTTTTGCTGCTCCCAAGGTTCCTGCTACAGCTCCTTTTGCTATCCAGAGGGGAGACCGGGGCCGGCTGCCCCTGTGAGTTGTAAGAGAAGCTCCTTCTCCATCCCCTCCTGCCGGCTGCACTCGAGCCACAGCGCCCCCTGCAGCCGCGGGGGAGTCATTGCACCCGCCCTGCCCAGCCGGGAGCCACCAGCGCCCCTGCCGGCCGTGCCCGGAACTGCACCGAAGGGGAATTGCTGACAGAGAAGCAAGAAGGGACTGTTCACTGGGTTTTCCTGTTCTTGTTTGCTGTGGTACCATTGTTGTTGTGTGTCTGCCTTGTTATACATACTAGTAAAGAACCGCTATTCCTTTTCTCATATTATTGCATGAAAGACCCTTAATTTCAAAATTATAATAATTCGCAGGGAAGGGGGTTACATTTTCCATTCCAAGGGAGGCTCCTGCCTTCCTTAGCAGACACCTGTCTTTCAAACCAAGACACAAGCCAGCTTCACTTACATGGTTGTGAATGAAGAGTTGGATTCGTTGCTTCGGGTAATGAAGGTTACCAAGCCGCAAGAAAAACTGGGAGAGGAATGGGGTGGGCTGCTCGATGAAAATACCGATCAGAATAATTGGCAATGCCTCATCCTACATTCAGGGACAAGAGGAGAGAAGTGGTGACTTGTGTTTCACATCAGACACATAAGATCCCATTATAATTGTAAGACTTTTTTTCAGAGCTTTGAATAGACACATCGGCCTTACCTTAAACCCCGTGAGGCTTCGCAGACCTTCATCACACACCGTGCAGCCAGTCTCAAATGTCCATACTTGAGGAATGTAGTTTCCCAAGTAGTTCAGCTGCAGCTGCAAATAGCAATTTGCCACATTATGCATTGCAGGGCAGGGGAGTTTCTTTGCGTGCAGCCCCACTGTGGGATCATATTTCAACTTCATTTACCTTCTCCGTGAACTAAAGAACCTGAAAAGCATGACAGCCTGAGGGTCCAACTACATGTGGGTTTTTGAACCAGATCTATCTTGCTGCTATGGGCCTGTGGGCCTGGACTGCTTATTGTTTCTCAAATGTAAATGCACACAGGGAAAATCATTATATGTGAAGGCAGAAACCTGATACATCGAGCCTAAAGGGTCACTTGGCAACACACATAGACCAAATCTTTCTCTCAGGACAGTCCACTTACCTTGGTGGGTCCATTTCCATGGATCACCACAGGCAGAGTGTCATATAATAAGTTTCTTGCTCTCACTCGTGAGTTTTCAAACTTCAGAACTATCTCATCTGGAAACGACATTGTCATCATGTTAAGGCTTTTATTGGTAATTAGAAGCACAGTGCCTCATTTATACTGAAGAACTGCTGAAAGATGAAATTGTGGATCATGGATAACCGTGCACAAGTAGTTTAAGGGCTACAGATCAAATCTATAAAGGAGAAAAAAATATTCAGAACGATCCTGTGAGGCAACAGGAGGATGGCTGGGAAGCTGGACAGTGATTGGGAATTGGCAGAAGTCATTCTTTCAAAACTGGCATTGTCAAACTGTGCAGTGAGGGACAGCTACATGATGACAGGGACAGCTGTTCACTCAGGTCCTTCTCACCTCAGTGTTCTATGCACCTGATGTCTCTCTTTGTCACCCCTCACAAAAGTCCATCCTCTTGGCAGAGATCATCAAAGATGTTGCCTCAACACAACCACACAAAATCCTTTGGAAAAAAGACTAGCACAGACACAAGCTGCAGTCTGTCATTGATATAATAAGCACAGGAGCCAAAAACTACACTGCCATTATCACTTTTTACCTGACCAGAATAAAGATGGAAAGGTGCAAGACTGAAAACATTAGGCAGTATTGTCAGGAGGGTAAGTGAATCCCTCTTGCCAGGACTAGCAAAATCAATCAACACATCAGGTCAGAAACTTGGTACAATCTGTGAGTGTTCACAGGCATATCTGGCTGCTTCTCACCTCCCATGGCATTCCAGCACAGTTCTGAAGCGGAAAGAAAGGCAAGCCCTAGGCAGGGCTGTGTGTTATTACTTGCACTGAAGTCCCTCCCAGTTTCAATCCCCAAGGCTAATGCAATCTGACATGCCTGGAGATCAAATTGGCAAGGAGGTGAAAAACCTGACCTGCATTCCCTGAAGTGGAGAAGGAATTGCAACAAGAATCTAGTTGGTTGCAGTGGAATTGCAAACAAATCCTAGAACTCTGGCAGAGACTTTTACTAAAGCTTATTCTGTGGGGACAGTCATTTCTGAAATACAATCCCTTCAGCCATAACTCTATTTCTGGTGTCAACATGCAAGTTGCATTCCAAGGAGAAATGAGCTTCCTTCTTCCATCTCACCTAATGCTCCATTTAGGTTTTGGAAGATCCGGCTTCTTTGGTCTAGACTGATGTTGATACTTTCCTTTAAAAGAATTAGATAAATAACTTTAATTAAAACACAGAAGACATACATTCTTTACATGCAACAGACCCTATGCTCAGTGAAGATATATCCCATTCCTATAGTAATTTGCAAACTCTCCAAGCTCTGAAGTCTAAAACATTCCCAGATAATCATCATAATTTTCATTCAAATCTGGAACAATTCACCATTTTCTAGAACAATTTAAATATATTCCATTAGTCTAAACTATGCAAACCCCCTCTCCCTGCTTTTAAAGCTGATGTGGGTGTGTGTCAATAAATCTGCATCATATGAATGAAGTAGATTTACACACAGTCACATAAACCCCACAATATATGTAATACACAGGAATGCCAGATAGCAAAACCATCTGCTGTGAAAAGTTTCTTGCCTTCTATCCACAGGGCAAGTGACCCCAAGCATTGCCCCAGGTACCAGTGTCCAACCAGAGGACAGTAAGGTGCAAGGTCAACTTATGCAATCTTTGTTTCTATGCCCTGCTGCAAGTCCCACTGACTGAGTCAGACTAAAATGCAGCTCTGACTTCACAGAGTTCTCTGTCCCTGCAGGCATCTATTAAGACTGATTACAGGAAAGGACAGCAGGGTGCTGACATCCGCTACCTGAGTGCCAAGTCAGGGAAATTACTCAGCCCTTGCGTGGCACAGGGCCAGAACTGCAGATGAGAACACTGAAGGAACTGTTCATGTTAAAGTATCACAGGCCATACTCAGATCTGGGGAACTAAAAAAGTCCAGCTGTTCTGAATGTTCTACCAACCTTGCTGCTAAAAAATTGCATGTCTCTCTCTAATTAGTCTGACAGCAGTTCCCTATTTCAAATGTTTCCTCTTGATTTGTAAATTGCTGTTACAGTTTGAATTCTCAGTTGCCATGCACTTGGTCTGTCCCCAGGGACAGACTGGCCTCTCTAATGCACAACTGGGCAAGGGCAGCAGAACCGGAATGACCCATGGGCTGGATGCTCTGGCCAGTGCACCACACAGTGCTGGAATGGCAATGCTGCTTCCAGGGTCCATTCCAGGCTTCTGTAGGATGTTACATGGCCTTTCCCTAAAATGTACTTCAGGCTGGATATCTCTAAGTCAGCACTGCACTCTGCAGTTTCACATCCCCTAGGGGGAGGCTGCTTGAATCTGCCACACTCAACGACTTTAAACACCAGCATTTACAGATACTGCTATGAGCCTCCAGTAAGACTCATTTTCAGACATCTTTCTTCCCATTCACATTTTAGGCTTAAATATAAAAACTGCTAATAGCAGAAAATGGGGGTACTGGCTAGAATGCAAATTTTCAGAAACCCAAAATCTAGATACACCTACTCTTTTTTCTGGATCCACGAAGATATTTGTATAGAAGAGCTGGTCACTGTCATCATCCTTTCCTTTCCACTCCTCCACAAGCTTCTTCAGGTTTGGAGCATAACCTATGAAGCCTGTGGGAATAAATATGAGAAGGTGTTTCAACCCAGATGACCAAAAAATGGAAGTACTCCCGTGTACATGTACTTTCACTTCTCTCACATGAAATCTGTGTTGCTGCAGAGACTCATCAACTTTCAGTTTGCTTTGCCACTTCTCCCAAAGGTCAAATAGGAGGAGAAAGAGGTTCTCAGCTGAAAGCAAGCTCTGTGTCTCACCTCCAGAACCCAGGAAGCGCTTTCCATCTCGCACCTGAGGATACTTGGCTTCCATCTTTCTGTCAGGATAGATGTAATTCTCTGCTGAGAAAACCACCTTGCTCTTGGCTTGCTTGAACTTCTTCAGCAGTTCTGTGGGGCCGGAAGCAAAGAGCACATCATAGCTAGAGAAAGAGACAGGCAAAAAAGGACAAAAGGAATGAAGTCAGAAAAACATGTCAGTGAGAAAAGTTTCTAGAAACAGCTAATTCTTTGGGAATCCCTTCCCTTTAGTTCTGTTTAACAGTATTACATCTTTTGTAATGCAGCTAATTAAAGTGCTGTCTTATTCGTATGCTGGGCATAAGAAAAGACACTGAGACTCCAAACCATCCTTTTCTGTCTTCACTTTTCTCTGGCAGACTACTTCTTGGCTCTCAGGATGTGCTGCAGCCTTATAAAACAAATAACTCTGGTAAGAAAGGCCTGCTTAGTTCCACAGGAATTGTCTGCTTGTTCTCTGCAGATAGAGGCAGCCAAATTCCACCGTGGCAGCATCAGCTACAACACTATCAACTTCATGCAGGAATTGGCATCAGCCTATTCTGATCAGACCTTCCCGACTGCCACGGATGCAGCTCTGAGTGATTCCCAGGAAAGTACAGAGAATTCAGGAGGAAAAAACCAGAGATCTGGACACACTTTTCAAAAGCAACCTATTTCACAGTTCATTTCTTCTCAGTAAGAACATGTCCAAACAGTCGTAAGATTCAGTTCATGGCAAATTCTTTTCAACCATTACCTGTCTACAAAAAGGATGATCAAGTCCTCCTTATCTGCATACTGCTTCAGAGCTGACTTCAGGAGACGGACTTTCTGCCCACCTCCAGCTGGCTGCTGGTCATCTCCACCCTGCCACTGCTCATCCAGCCCCAGCACCTACACAGCGACAGGCAAAGGGTCACCTCAACAGGGCACTCTCCCAGCAAGGCTCACAGGAAAGGACCAGAACCCACAACCTGGCTGGTCCTGAGAACTCCCAGTGCAAACCATAGCAAAAATAACAGCCCCAGGACAAATGGACCAGGCAGCCTTTGGTGCACGCTCTGGGCTGGACAGTCAGTGTAACACACAGCACAGTGATAAAGCACTGCCAGCCACAGGGACAGGAGCACGCTCTGCCCTGTGTGTCTTGGCAGTGCAATGGAAAAGTGCCATGAGGCTCCCTGTGCAGGAGTTATGGATCTCATCCCAAGCCAACACTCAGGATACTGCAGAAATGACCCAGTCATGGTACTTTTCAGCCAGTTGAGCCAGTGTCCTCTCTTGAGCTTTTATTTAATCACTGTGGGGCCAAGTCTTACCCATTCCATAATTTGATATTCCCTTTGACCAACCACTACAGAAGTTGCTGGACATCACCTGGACTTTGTAGTTGAAGAATTGTGCTGATCTTCTGAAGCGTTGGAATCCCTCAGTCTGCTTGGTGGCAACAGTCAGGACCAGCAGGTTTTCTGCACACAGGGGAAAGCACAAGAGATGCTCAGCTTGTGTTGTTTCCACCACCTGCTGTTCCACACCTTGATTGGGGGTATATGAGAGATTATGTAAAGGTACAGTTTCATTGCCTGGGTTTGCAGCTAAGAAAATAAAATAAAATTCATTAAGTGGTTTTTTTTGCCCTGCTAGTGAAAACTACAATTCTATTCTCTCGCACAGAGTACAAAGGAAATTAAACTTAAAGATAAAAAATAAAACTACTACAAAATGCCCATTTGGAAGTCATCCATTTAGTGCAGTTTTGACTTTCTGTTTCCCACAGAGCTGCTTTTTAGTCACTCAGCATTGACTGGATGTAGGGAATACCAAAATTAGACTGAATGCTATTATTTCCTCTCCATGGCTGCTTCAATTTTCTACTGCATTCCTGAGGCAATTTCCAGTTTTTCATACATATTCAATGTGAATTTAATTGTGCTACCATTTTCATTTACATTCTCCTCCCAAACAAGCTTTCCATTTCCAGCCCCTTAAAAGTGGTAAAACTAAACCCTGAAGCTCTCTTTCAGAAGTTTCTCTGTGGTACCCTGGAATATGATTTTTACGTGGAAGTTCTGGTTTCCTCATTGCAATGATGAAATGTTATACTTCACCTTCACAGTTTTGCTGAAGTAGGAATTTGTATCAGCTCTGGCAACAGTGCTTAAATGCAAATCCTGGTCATCCGATTTAAACATCAGAAAATACCAGGAAAAACTAAAGCACATTTTCTTGGCTTCAGCAGACTTTTTTTGGAACAATGATTTTTTTCAATGGATATACCAGATTTATCTCCCTCATGTACCCAAACTGATATACTGTCTGGTCTTAGAGAGGAAGGATCTAGAAGATGGAGTTATAGATGGACCTGACAAAGGCAGCAAAAGTAAAAAATAAATGTAAGACTCTAAGTTAGGAAGAAAGAAGCTATTCCCAAAGAAATTCCCCAAAATCCTTTGCCTGCATCAGCAGAAAAAAGAGATGAGAGATTGAGAACAGTCAATGGGTCAGGTCTAATTGTATTTATTATACATGTGCACAAAGTAATAAATAAAAGAATATAAATCCTGTACAGGTGCAGTTTTTCAGGGCACATTTTTAGATATATGAAGTGCATTCCTAATCCAACTCCTCCAGCACACTCCAGTGCCTTGTGTCCAGCCCAGTCAGAGGCAGCAAACAAATGAGTAAAATATGTATGCCCTCGGGGAATATGTTAAAGCCATTAAAGTTTCTGGCCATATGATGGCTCACAGAAAGCCACGGCAGCTTTATGAGAGAGCTCTGAGCTCATGTGTTCTGAGAAGGTGAGGATCATGCTGCCAAGGCAGAGAGGGACAAACATGAATTTGCCAGAGAAATGTAAAGACAGCCCTCAAATTCTAGTACATGAAGGGAGAAAGCATATGATAATGACAAGAGAAGGCAGGAAAGAAGGAAAGAAGGAAAGAAGGAAAGAAGGAAAGAAGGAAAGAAGGAAAGAAGGAAAGAAGGAAAGAAGGAAAGAAGGAAAGAAGGAAAGAAAGAAAGAAGGAAAGAAGGAAAGAAAGAAAGAAAGAAAGAAAGAAAGAAAGAAAGAAAGAAAGGATCCTGACTGCTATGCAATTATTTCAGCCCAAAATCTCAGGCATCTCACATCAAATAATCACTAATTCATTTTCATGCTGCCAGCCCAAGAAAGCCACACACTGTTTATGACTTGACTGCCAAAAGTTTGCTGGACAGGACGAACGCTAAAGGCTCACACAGAACAGGAAGTGGTGTCCTATTTCTAAGGCAGCAAAGGTCTCCCCGTGCAGTTTGGGAACTCAGAGGAGCATTAAAAACCAGCACAAAGAGCACTCTCGTCCCCAGCAGAATCACAAGTTACAGATTCCCTGTGGGACAGGACGCTGAGAGACACTAAGCTCAGTTTCTGTTCTAAGAACTCTCTGCAGTAGCAAGAGCTTTCCATCCCAAGAGACATTCCTTCAGCCCAGCACTGGAAGTTTGCACTGAGCTGTGCTGCCTCCACTCCTGCTTTAACCCCTTCTTCTCTTTCCCAAAGATTTTGCTGAACACTGGTGCAGTCTATAGGTCCTTCCAGGGACAGAGCAGTAAACCCTCTTACTTTCAGTATCACATGCAAACTTTCTAAAACATCCTAAACAGATTGATGCCTCCGTGTTTCCTATGTCACAGTCAATTTCCATATGTGGAAATGCAGCCTGTTCTGCTAAACTGGGCCTCCTGGGCCCAAAGGCTCCCTGGGCCACGCTGCCAACTAGGAATTGTATAAATACATTTAATAATGGCATGGCTGCAAAATACAAACACAGGGCGGTTAACAAAGCAAGCACTGGACTCAGAACCAGGGGAGCTGGACTGTATTGTTGACTCTGCTATGCAACAAGGAGCCAATCCTACTATCTCTCTGTTTTTCCATCTGTAGAATGATAAAAGAGGACATTTACCGCTCTTGTGAAGGTTTTAGAGCTCTATAGATGAAAAGGATTCTGTAAGAACAAAGCACTGGAACAGGAACCCTGATAGCAAGATCACAATGAAATGATTCAGTAAACTTCTGAGTGTTTATAAAGAATAAAAATCAGAGACCAGATGAGTTCAGTAACAAAAAAAATTCAAGTTATTTACTTCTGCCCTAAGTCCACAGGGAAAGCACAGCTGCAGCTGCATTTTAGCACAAGGAATGAATTTATCCTTAGGCTGTGATTTGGGAAATCTTACTGTGCCACTTCCAGTTAAGATAGTGTCTAAGGAAATACCATTAATATGGGGATCAAATAGAAAAAAAAAACAGTGCACAATTTAACAGTGGATAATATAATCTCTGTATTATGTTTACAGAAGAATTTTTAAAAATTCTATCAACTACAAATAACTATGCTGAGAGCTTTTGCAGAGATCTAAAAGAACATCCAAGAGAGAAGACAGATATCACTACTCTCACATTACTCTGGGGAAGCTGAGGCACAGGAAAGATGAGGCATTTTTTCTTTGAGCCATGCCAAAAGTGATGGCTTCAGAAAGCAGCTAATTCCAAATCCCTCCTCCTAACCAATTTACCTCATTCTCTTTCCCAGCCCTCAGTTTTATCTCTCTAGTACACTCTAAAACCTTACTAAAGCCATGGGAGATTTGGGATGTGTAAGGAAGGCAGGATAGCACAGAGATTCTTTGTTTTAATTATGCCACTATAGCCAAAGAATTCCCAACACCCCCACAGACACACACTAACTGTATTAAGTAATGTATATATAAAATAAAGGTAGTTATACCCGAATCACACTGTGAAGGGAAATATTCTAGGTAACAAGATTAAATCCCCTCCTAATTGCCACTTCTCTAATGAAGACAGAGATAATTATCCAAACTTCTTGGCAGAGTGACAGTGTGTGAACCACTTTGTCAGTGCTGCTGACAGTCTGTAGCTGCCCTAATCCTCTGCTCTTCTACCAACTACTCCAGAGTTTCTACCAACAGTTTACGTGGGGACAGACTGGTTTTATTTTAGCAGCATCCCTGATCTTGAGTCACAGTGTGGCCAGTCTGGGATCAAAGGCTCTCCCGTTACCTAATTCTTGAACCGCCCAAGTTCAAAAGCAGAGAGGAGGGGACCCAGGTGGGATGCAAGCCACGGGACCGAGAGTCCTTCATTGGGATGAAATGATGCTGTCTCACGAAACTCCGAGCCGTGAGCTGCCCGAGGCTCGAGACGCCGCCCAGGGGCTCACACTGTGCCGTGGGCTCGGGTCGGGCGATGCTTGGGAGCGAGACCAGGACGCCGAGGCCAGCAGCGGCACCCACGGCGGCTGTGCCCGTCCGTCAGCCCGGCCGCCCGCTCCCCGCGCTGCCGGTCCCCCCCGTGCCCCGAGCAGCCCCCCCTTACCTTCCTGCTGGGAGGCGCGGCCACCCCCCGCCCCGAGCAGCGCCAGCAGCGCCCAGGGCAGCAGCACCGCCGGAGGCACCATGGAGGCGACTTCCCCGGCCGGAGCCCGCTGCGGGAGCTCACACTGACCGGCAGCGGTGCCTGCGGCACGGACCGGGCGGCTCCGGGGCTGCCGGAGCTGTGCCACGCACCAGACCCGCCCGGCGGGGACGGGCGGAGGAAGCGGAGAGGCGGCGGCTCCTCCTCCCGGGCCGCCCCGGCCCCCGCAAGAGGCGGGCGGGCAGCAGGGGCAGGGCTGGGAGAGGGGGCAGGACGCGCTAGGTGCGCGTGGGAAGTGAGGGAACAGCGAGGCTCGGAGCTCCTGGGTTCGATCCCGGAGCTGCAGCGGCTTTGCCTGGGGTGCGGGGTCCGGCGGGGCTTGGCTGCGGGGGCCTGCAGCGTGCGGGGCACCCGCGGCCCTGGGACAGCGGGCAGGGGATGTGCAGAGGGGCAAGGAGGCATTGAGCAGATGTGCGGGAGCAAAATTGAGCAAGGGTGTAGGAGGAGAGGAGTCACTCTCTGGCCAGCTCCAGCTGCTGATGGGCTGCAGATGGCTGACACTTATGGGACATTTATGTGTAAAAAGCAAACCAGAAATGGATTATTCTGTTATGTGCAGCTCTAGAAACTGAAAGCCTTATTAAATACCTTCTTCCCACCTGTCACCTCCTGTATTTCTCTGGTGAACACAGAACCTGCAGTGGTTTTGTTTCCTGTACTAGCTGGTTTTCTCTGGCCATATACACATCTTTAAGGCTTACATTAATCTCTGTGGCCTTATGCTGGTTTTCTTGCTGTAGCCCTGATCACTTATCCAGGCATCTTTTTCTATTTCATTCTGCCTTTGAGAACAGGCAAAATAATCCTGTCTTAGAAAATTACACTTCTTAAAATAAACATTTGCTTTATGGTCACTTTTACACTGCAGTGAATGTAAGGTTTAGATGTAGGGAAACCCTTTTGAGCCTGCAGGACACCAGATGAGGAGCTGCCACTGACACACATCCTATGTGGGGCCTGTCAGTAAACCATCTCTTTAAATTAACAGAAATCACAGATATAACGGGGTTCAGATTTCAAAATAAAACCAAGAAGGCATGATCTTAGAGGAGAAAAAAATCAAACAAATCAGAAGGGCCACACTGGAGCTAACTGATATTCACCATGATTCATAACAGCATCATCCCAAAGAACTCCCACTACTGTTTGTTTTTTCACTGAGAATATTCTTGAGTGTGTTCAAAGCACTTTTCCTTCCATTCCCTCTCCCCAAAGCACAAATTCCCTCATAATTACCAGGCAAACAGAACAGTCCTCATGCTCAAGTGATGTACTACAGGCAACAACCCAAGGAAATATTAGTTCTCTCTAAGATGGTTATTTCAGGAAACTTCCTTTTGCAAAGCTGCCAGTTTCCCTAAATTAAAAAAAAAAA
>VZTJ01000908.1:273649-295779 GCA_013397795.1 Orthonyx spaldingii
GGGGCCCGGCGCTCGCCACCGAGTACCCGGCGCTGGTGCGGCTGAGGGCGCTGGGCGGGCGCGGCGAGGCGCGGGCGGCGCTGGCGGCGCTGCGGGACGGGGCCGTGCGGAGGCTGCGCTGCGTCCAGACGGGGCCCGGGGCCGGCGCCGGGGACTGCGTGACGGTGCGGGAGGAGGTGGTGGCCCACCGGAGCCGGCCGCATCTCTACCTGCAACGCATCCGCATCTCCAACCCCACCGAGCGGGTGGCCGCCTTCGAGGCCTCGGCGCCCGCCGTCGCTTCCGCGCTGGGCGGGCGCTTCGCCACCAGCCTGGAGAAGGTGGAGGAGCGGCAGTTCCTGCTGTCGTCCGGCCGCCTGCTGCTGGCCGGCAGCCCCAAGGTGGTGCTGGTGGTGGTGGCTGCCAAGAAACTCGTGAGCCGCGTGCAGGTCGCGCCCAAGTCGCACTTTGACGAGACCGTGCTGTCCGTGGTGTACACCTCGGAGCCCATCGAGGTCTCCAGACTGGAGGAGACCTTCAGCAAGCTGAGGGAGGCAGCCAAGAAAGAGATGCTGGAGGTGATGCAGATGGGGGTGGAAGATCTTTTCCAGGAGCACCAGCAGACCTGGTCTGACTTGTTCATTTCCGGTAAGGAAAGTGACGCTCAGCTTCCACGGGGTTGCTTTAGAGGGTGCCTGAAAGCTCAGTGTCCTGGTTGCTGTAAGGTCTCCAGAGGCTCTGGTCTTCCTGGTGGGTCGTGGGATAGTAAAACAGTGTTCCTGGTTTGGAGCCCAGCTTGCCTGACAAAGTGGGGTACACCTGGCTATGTATGGGAAGGGATAGAAGAACATTTCTAATCATGATTCTGTGTGCTGCTTTTCATGGCTTCAGGAACTTCACTGATTTGCCCTGAATGTCAGTTGGAAATAAAGTTGACCTTTAGCAATAGCATAAAGGACAGATTCTGCATGGAAGTTAAGGGCTGTCCTACAAAGATGCTTTTTCCTAGAATTTTAATGTCTTATGTAAAAGACTAACTGCCCAAATAATGTAGAACTTGCTATTTTATAAAAAGATTTGACTGATCATTCTTGCAGAGTCATGATGACAGCCCTGTAAGGCATCTGTATATTAAATTAGCTTTGTCTTTAGTGGGAGCTTGGCTTTCAGACTCCAGGTAGCAGAGAGAGAGCATCTTCTTAGACAAACACAAGGAGACATTTCACTTTGGTGTTTTATGGACAAAGGTTTCATAGCTGCTGTAAAGAACACCTGCTTATTGGACACCAATGTGCACTTTTGATCTTCTTTTCCTCCCAGTTAATGTCTGGCTATTGGTTGTTTTCTTTTGCTACAGGGATTGAAATGAGAAAGATCACAGACGCACATACCCCGTCCAGTGAGACTGTCAACATGACCCTCTACTACGTGCTGTCAGCTGTGCCAGCCCCCCTGCTGGACCCCCTCATCGGTGGGGAGGACAGGGAGAAGATTGAAGCCAGCCTGAACTACGCTGACCACTGCTTCAGCGGCCACGCCACCATGCACGCCGAGAACCTGTGGCCGCCAAAGCTGACCAGCGTCACCCAGATCCTGCAGCTCTCAGACCTGTGGAAGCTGACTCTCCAGAAACGGGGCTGCAAGGGTCTTGTGGCAGCTGGAGTCCACGGCCTCATGCAGGGAATGGTGCTTAGTTTTGGGGGTCTGCAGTTCACAGAAAACCACCTTCAGTTTCAGGCTGACCCTGACGTACTTCATAACAGCTATTCCTTACGTGGGATCCATTACAACAAGGACTTGATCAATTTAGCTGTTCTGCTGGATGCTGAAGGAAAGCCCTTCTTGCATGTGTCTGTGAAGTTCCAGGACAAGCCTGTCAGGCTGTATGCCTGCGAGGCAGGCTGCATGAACGAGCCCGTGGAGCTGACCTCGGAGGCACGAGGTCACACCTTCCCCGTCATGGTGACCCAACCCATCACACCTCTGCTTTATATATCCACAGATTTGGTCCACTTGCAGGACCTGAGACACACACTCCACCTAAAAGCTATTCTGGCTCATGAGGAACACATGGCCAAGCAATACCCAGGCTTACCCTTCCTGTTCTGGTTCAGTGTGGCCTCCTTAATTACTTTGTTTCACTTGTTTCTGTTCAAACTCATCTACAACGAATATTGTGGGCCGGGAGCCAAGCCACTCTTCAGGAGTAAGGTATAAGGCTGTTGCTTTTGGCTGCTGTCCACTGAGTGTTGTCAGCCTGATGTTGTGTCAGCTGTGCCTGGACAGGCTCTGTCTTGGACTGTGATGATTTTCAGTCTCTCTTGCAACAAGAGATCTGTGACCCCTTCTTGCAAGAAGGAGGATTAGGGCAGAGACTGGAGCAGCAGGGCTCACAATAATTAGAAAAGATAAACTCATTGTCTGCCCTTAGACATTTGTGAGGTTGCAGGTGGAGACAGACACAGCTTTCTGTCTTTTTCCCACACATCAGTGTAGAACATTGCTTGTTTCTAGGCCAGCAGTTGCAGTTGTGTCATGAGATGATGTTTCTTGTTGTTGTTACAGTACCAGAAAGCATGTGAGAGAGCTGCTGTACTTGTCTGTGCTGCTGTGTGGAGGCCTGCACAGCTGCCTGCCTGCTCTGACGTGTCACACAGGAACACCCAGAGGGGGCTGCTGTTCTGGGGTGAAGGTGCTGACTTGCTGGGGCTCATGGTTCACGTTCATGTTATAGCCACTGTGCAGTCCTCCATCAAACCACACTTACCACCACCATTTTGGGAAGATGCTGAGCTGGTGTTTCTCCCAGTCAGACAAAACACAAAGCTGTGTTAAGGAAGGTACTGAGTGCTTTTTACTGTCAGTTGAAGGTTCTGGCTTCAAGCTGTCATGCATCTTACCTGGGTATAAAGAATTTCAAGTTGTTTTGAGTTGCCTTGGAAAACTTATTTGCTGTAAAAACTTAGCACAGAATAGACAGTAGATGGTGAGTTCTGCTCTTAGTACTGGGACTTTCTGATTGTGTGTTGATATGAAGTGGAAATGCAAGACCAGACTGGATTTGCTGTGTGAGCTAGTTGTTCAGAGGCTTCCCTCCTGAGGGCTGAACAGAGTTAAATGTAGGTTACATTTTAAAAAAAAGGGAAATGATGGTTAAACAGAGCTGTCAGAGGAAAAGTTCTAGCTTTAGATTGCCCTGTTATTTCAAATTATAAAAGCAAATTCAATTTTCGATAGCTGAGGCTGAACAGAAAGTATTGAACTAAAATTGACAGTTGGTATGTAAGGGGTGTTTAAAATGAGTTGGACATTTCCCTGTCAGCTCACTGGTTTTGTCATGTTGAGCACTGGAGACCAAGCCTGATCCCAAGCAGGTCTGAATACCTGTGATCCAACAAAAGAATGAGTGGGAGGTGCTTGTAGCTAGACAAAGTAACCTAGAAGAGGTAGGATAGAAATGGACATCAGACAACTGCAGTTACAAGCCTCTGATCATGATCAAAACCTCAGTGCAGAGGGAGGAGGGGTTAGGAGGTGATGTCAGTTATTGTGTAACAGCTGTGCCCTGACACTCACCCGAAATGTGTCCTAGGAATGGTGTAATTGTGTCCTTTCACTGTTGTCTATCCAGTTGCCTTTGTCATCTCCAAGACTTGCCTTCTGCCTTTTACCAAGTGACTTGTTAACCATTGCTGCAGGTGACTGTCCCCGACTCTGCTCGCTGAAGTGCCCAGAAGCTTCCCAGCCACAGCCCAGGGCTGACCTGACACCTCGTCCTGCTGGGCACTGCAGAGCAAACAACTCTGCTGCTTCATCTTAGTCACACCTACTTCAAATGAAGGTGATGCAGAACTTGATTCCAGAAACAGGGAAGAAGTGGAAGCCAGCTGAATCTCAGAATCTGTAGCAGTGAGCAAGATGGATGGTGTTGAAATAACGCCCTGTTGCAGTAACTGAATGGGAACATCCCCGTGTCCAAGTGAACTTAGTCCTGCTTTCAGCCTCCATTTGCACAAGACACCTGACAATTTTGCAGCTGAGAACAAGGACCATTTGAAATCAACAATCCTTTTGTGCCTTGCTATGACAGGAATCTGAGACTTGGAAGGTGTGGTGATTGAATGGTTTATCCCAGAAGCTTGTGTAACAGATATCTGTTTCCTTTCCCTGTAAGCTGTTCAGTTCCCTAAGAGTAATCCATTTGGTGAAAATACTTGAAGATATACTAAGTCCTTTGATATTTTGATTTGGTTTTTTTTTTTAATTCTACAGAAAAATAAAGGATGATGATTCCCTTCTGAGAGTTAACTAGAAAACTTCAGTGTAACTTCCTTTCTGGTATACAGCTTTTAATTTATTGCTTGGGGGGAGGAGGAGTATGTTAATAATTTTTCCTCCAATTCAGTAACAGTCAACTGAACTGTAGATATCTAAGTTCTTGTAACAGGTTTTTCAGCCTTTATGACTGTAGAGTTCAAAATCAATTTAATGAAATTGTTTTCTGGATATGCACTTGGAAGTGCTGGTCTGCAGGTTTCCTATTCTAAGCCTATTGAAACTTTGTGCATTGATTTGTTTTGGCTGTGGGGGGAGACATCCCACTTTCTAGTGACTTACAGGTTGTTTGGTTTTAAAATACCAAAGCTGTTGTTTCTAAATAAATATCTTTCAGTCTAATCTGATTGCTGAAGTGTGGTTGGGTTTTTTGTTGGTTTTGTCTCTGTTCTCTCCTGCCTTTGCTCCCCACCCAGTTTAGACAAGCAGAGCCTTATGTTACACCTGTGCCCAGTATTGACTTGTATTTAATACAAGCAAAAGTGCTTGTATTAAAAGGAAATACAGTGTGGAAAACAATACATAAATGGATGTAAGCTGGGAACAGACAATTTGGAAGGCACAACAAGGGACAGAAACATACAGGGCAATGCTCATCTCCATTTGCTTGCTCAGTATGACCTTGTTCTGTCCTGAGGAATGAAGGCCAAGCTTTGCTTCGAAGAACACAGAAATGATCCCAGGGAACCATCCAGCAGCAGGTAAAACAGCCATTCAGCAGGTAATGAATTGGGCACAGTCGGTGGTCCCAGGGAAAAACTGGGTCAGGATCTAACTTTGAATTTTCAGAGGGGTTGCTGTCTGGTTTCAGATGAAAAACATCCCTCAGAAAAGCAGATTTCAGTGTCTGTAACTTTTCTGCAGACAATTCCAATCACTAATTGGTACAGCAGAGTTACTGCCCTTCAAGGGAATAAAGACAGGGAAGCAACAGAGTCCATTATAAACTGTACACAGGTACATTGTGCATTGAAGGAGATATTTGCTATTCTCCTTTAACAGAACATACCAGAAGCTCCTCTTTCTCCTGTTCCATGAGCTGCTTAGTTTCTGTGAAACATCTGGCATGAGGATGATAACAGTTTCCAGGGGGCTGTTTCCAAGCCACCTTGGTATCAGCTGGAGGCTGAGGCATTTGATGTTCCCTGGCAGAATTGCCAGCAGCATGGTGCCCATGGAGTCCAAGGAAGACTTTTTAGGCCTGGAAAAGATGGATAAGTTATCATCACATAAAGCATGAGTAGAACAAAAACCAAAACAGCTTTGAGAGTGTTTTATGTTAAATATATTATGATTCCTATGAGCATTTGCTCCATAACAGAAGAACTGTTTCAGAATTCCTCCATGAAGAAGGGGGAAAAGAAACAGGGTTTCTTTATTCACAGAATGCAAGGGAGCAGAAGGTTATATTTGTGAAATGCAGAAATGCTCAAAGAACTAAACAAAATTCCGTGTTTACAAGCACACAACAATTCAGGAAAGTTAAAATAGTAACTCACCCTCCAAAATTTATACTTTTAGTTGGAATTCAGTGAAAATGATAGTGACATGGAAGTTAAACTGAGCAGCATTGCATGTTGTTTAGCCTGTAAATTCAGACACTAAGAAAAGAGCCAACAAATTAATGGGAAAAAAAATTAGAATCTAAATTCTGCTATGTTAATCCTGGTTTCTGCTTTTGTTAGATAATAAATACAAGATGCCAGAACAGGGTTTGGTTGATCCCATTTGCAATTCAAAAGGCAGCTTTCTCAAGTGCTGTTGTCTGGGTAGGAAAACACATGCTTGAGAAGCAGACAAAACAGCAAAGCATTCTATATTTCTGCCTTCCACATGTGTGCTCCAGGCATCTTTCATCCAAAACAGTACCTACTGCTGAATGGAAGCTCTGGAAATCAGGGATGTTGCTGCTTGTTAATCGTGACATGAAACATTAGATTTATTTCAGCATTTTTGAACCCCTGGTTTGGTCTTTGTGTACAACACAGCTCTGGTTACAAAACTTGCATTATGATATTTGTTTCCATTCTAGTAAGTTTGTTCCCGATGAGTGTCCTGATTTACAGGATAGAGATGTTTGTTTTTCACATAACCAGCAACAGGTTTTCAATGGTTGGCAGATGGAAAGGTGACAGAGGATGGAAAATTTCTGTAGTAGAAGATAAAAAGGAAAAAAGAGACAGGGGTAAGCATTGATACCTAGTCACTGATCTCAAATGTCAGTAATGAATTAGGACACTTCCTTTCGTGGCAGCAGTTCTGGAGAGGTGTAAATGCCTGCTCGTGCCTGCTTTGTCCTGTGAGTGAAAGTGCTTTGCTCCTTTTCATTAACAAGCTCTCAGCGTGTTACAGCACAGGTCAGCACTGCTCCGGGTGCACAGGCTCATCTGCAATGCTGCAGGAACCCTGCTGCCTTCCAGCGCTGTGCTACTGATCTAACAAAGGGAAATAGGAAAGGAATGGAGTCTGACTCATCACACCAGGATTTCTGCTTCATCATGGACAGCTGGTTCTTTGTATGGCTTGAAGTGTGCTCCGCTTCAAAGTGATTACAGTCTGGTTTTCTGCAGAAGTCTGACATGCTAGAACACATGCAGCTTGGTCTGGGAAAGAAGAGACAGGTTTTCAGTCAGGACAATGTGGTAGATGCCATTCAGTCACACAAAACAAAGCAAAGCAAAACAAAAAACAAAAAAGAGCAGACCCCAGACCAAAATAAAATTGCAAGCAGTCATAGAATTGTACAATAACTGAGGTGGGAAGGGAGCCTCCAGAGATCAACTAATCCAACCCCACTGGCACATCAGAATTTATCGCTGTCTGAATATATCAGACACCTACTGCTGACATACCACAAGTGTTAGAATAATTCATTTAACATTTTCCTTCTGTGAACACCTTGGTGGTGAACTTTCAAGGCAATGGAAATGCAAACAGCTGCTGCAGATAATAAGCAACTAATTTGGAATTCTTTTAAACCAAGTTGTTTATACAGCCTGGATCCAAGGTCCACTTAAATGGGGGTTTTTTAGCAACTTGTGTATATAAAAAATTATCCCACAGTGACACGAGTTTTCCATTGGTATTGGAATAGCTCTGCATTTGAAGTCATGTGTCCCAGAGATAAAGGACTCCATATAAAATGGCTCATGGAGTTGAGCCTGCAGCACCCAGGAACTGGCACCATGCTTGGAGTCCTCTTTGCTGTATTGACTCTGGCACCTGCAGGTATGTGTCCAGCTTCTGCTTTGGTTTTCAAAGAAGAAGTTAATTAAAAATCTAAAAACAACATTCCTTTTTTAGACAAATTGAACATTCAGCATCAAAGCAGAAAAAACACAGCATAGGAAGTTCATTACAAGGGTGTCTTGAAAGAGGAACAGGATGCTGTGCTATTCCATATCTTACAGATTTTTTTTTTAAACCTACTTTCAAAACACACATCCTATTTGTATGTCTTCTAGCCTTTGGCTGCGGGGTTCCTGCCTACCCACCTCTGGTGTCCAGAGTTGTTGGAGGGGAGAATGCAAGACCATACAGCTGGCCCTGGCAGGTTGGTCATTCTGTGCTTTCCCAGGAACAGCTGGGGCTGTGCCACCTCTGCACAGCACAACTGAACAAAACAACCTCTTACATTCCATTGGATGCATCTTGCCTGACATGTCTTAGGTTTTGACTCTCCTGTTCTGATCAATCCTAAAGCTTCCAGTCTTTTTAAGAAAGCCCTGAATGTGCCACATTTTGCTGGTAGTGCAGGCTCTCGTTTTAAGTCAAGTAGGCTTTTTGCTATTTAAGCAAGATATGTTTTAAAAATCAAACTTTGGATGATAGGGAAGGAGGGAAAGCTCTTCTGCAGCCAGGATTTGGAAACTTGTTACTTCAAAGCCTTCCACCATCAGCAGGTTGTGTTCTGGGTGCAGGAACAAAGCATAACAATGAAAAACGAGTAAGAAAAAGCCTGATCTTTACTTGGTTCCTTGATCCCAGGCCTCCCTTCAATACAATTCCAATGGCAAGTGGCGTCACACCTGTGGAGGAACCCTCATTGCCACCAACTGGGTGCTGACAGCTGCCCACTGCATCAGGTGAGTAAAGAAGATAAATCTGGCCCAGGAAGCAGCACGTGAGCAGAGAGAGCTGAAGGAAAACCAGGTCAATGCCAGTTCTCCCTTTTCCAGCTGAAAGCTCTGAGTTTCATATCATATCTTTTGATTGTAAGTCAGGGGAATGACACCTCTTTATTTTCTTAATGTAAAAGGGGAAAAACCTCCCAGTTACCTGAATTATACACTCCTCATTTTTCATAAGTAAACTACGAACATCCTTATGTTTTCAAGTTGCTATTAAAATTCAGCTGTGTTGCCTCTTTCTGTAAAATATGTCAGTGAGAGCCACAAATTGACTAATCAATACACTCCCTGAAGAAATAACCACAAATATTTTGAATATACCAATCATTTTCAGTAAACTCTTCATATTATGTGGCAGTGTAACAAAGAAATGATCAGGTACAGCTATGTAATTTCATCATCACAACTGTTTCCACAAATACAACCCCATTTTGCTCTGGTAGCACATGGTTATTGTAACACTAAGTTGTAGCAAATATCATAATATGAAATGTGAAGGATTGGCTGCATGTTATTATTATAAATCCTACATATTCTATCTATCACACAGTTGTTTATTAGTGAAGCTGTTTATGGCTGTCAAAAAAAGCCCAAATTGTTACTGCATTGAAGAAGGTGAGCTGAATCTTGCAAATATTGGAGGCACCTTGAGTTTGTTAATGAAGCCTTGAGCAGGAGTTGAGAGGACGGCTCAGAGATGAAATGATTATGGAGCCTGGAACACAATCTTCACCCTTAGCAAATCACTGGCTCAGCTCCAGACACACCACGCCTGTGAGGAGAGATTACAGTCAAGGATATTCTTACTGAATCTCTCAGGAGCCAAAGATGCAGATGCCTGAGCAGCACCTGCATAACTGAGTGTTCATCCTTTTGTTGCCCAGTTCCTCTCGGACATATCGGGTGTTTCTTGGAAAATACAACCTAGCAGTTGAGGAAAAAGGATCAATTGCACTTTCTCCAGAAAAGATCATTGTTAATGAGAACTGGAATCCACAGGATGTCTCAGATGGGTAAGTTGGTGGCAGGTATTTTTTCAGTTTTTAGATGCAGGGTAAAAATCAAACTGCCTGAATCCCACCCAGCTGGAGTTATGGCAATTAAATTCGTGTTTAGAGCCTCCTGTTACAGTCCCTAGTTTGTACCTTCCCCCTCAAGAGAAACAAAGCAGTTAGCAATATTAATTTCTTATTGCTAAATAATGTTTCCAGAAGCCATTTTGCATGTTCATGCTTTGGTTGGAAGCTGTTCCTTGCAGTGATATCTTTTGTACAATGAGAGGGAACGAAGCATTTTATACAACACTCTTTAAAACCCTCCTACCAGCAGCACAGACACAGAATTATTGATCATTAATATCAGGGTGGCTGAAGGACCCCTGTGTCCTGCTGCAGGCTAAGGGCAGCAACAAAGAAATCCCCTCAGTTCCAGGTCCTTGGAGTGAGTCCTAACATATGCTTGGTTTTGGTGAAAAAAACCTATAAAAGACAATTTTCTGCCTGCAGGAAAGCAGACAGTTCTGCAGGGAACAGCCTTCCAGCCCATGACTTTCCCCATTGCTTTGGGGTGCAGGAGTCTTTGCTGCTTATGCACCAGCCTTGCTCCCTTGCTTCTCTTTTGAAAAGACCAAGTGCTGTGCAACTGCTGAGTACTCAGGCTGCTGTGTCTTAATCCATTTTGCAAACCTTTTTACCTTCCCTTTCTCTCCCTTTACCCTCCAACGTGTGCTTGGTACCACAGGTACGACATTGCTTTGATCAAACTCTCGGAGCACGTCACCCTGAGTGACCAGATCCAGCTGGCCTGCCTGCCC
Source organism: Orthonyx spaldingii (assembly GCA_013397795.1). Taxonomy (NCBI): domain Eukaryota; kingdom Metazoa; phylum Chordata; class Aves; order Passeriformes; family Orthonychidae; genus Orthonyx; species Orthonyx spaldingii. The sequence continues at coordinate 283,907 of VZTJ01000908.1, forward strand.
CCTGCCCAGAGCATCCTGTCCTCCAACACTGCCTGCTACGTGACCGGCTGGGGCAGACTGCAGAGTGAGTCCTCGGGCATTTGCAAAACCATGGAACAAAAAAACCAAACTTTCAGAAGTGCCTTCTCCTCTGAGATTGACAGCAAAGGCTATTGATGGTGCTCAAGATCCCCTCAAAACCCAGTCTAGTGAGGTAGTTTATTATATTAGGCCCCACTTCACTCACTCATTAGGATTTTTCCCTTTCAAGTTTATTTTCCTTGTAACAGAGCTGGTGATGCACCTGAGGGGCCTTTACTGAGCTTTTAGGAGCTATTGTCATGCAAATGTTAATAGTGTGCTGCCAGGTGCATCTGCTAATCCCAACATACCTGCTGAATATCTGAAGACACGTCAGGGAATAGATGTGCAGTGAAGAAAATCTCAGAGAGCTCAGCAGAGGTGTCAGCTTGGCTCAGGAGGCAATTCCTTGAGGGATAAGTAAATTGCAAACTCCTGAAAAAAGAGTAGCCTTTTATTTCTCTAACAATGAGACTTTTTTTAATGGAATGCAAATTTTTAGTAAGTTAAGGTGTATATAAAAGAATGGAGCTGAGGGACTGTCCTAGAGTGATTTTATGTTATGTATTTTATAGGGATCATTTCTGTAGTTGGTCACTACAGGAGAGTGATCACACCTGACCGGTGTCACTTTACCAGATGAGGTGGGAAAATACCTGGAGGAGAGGTGCCATGATGGTTCCAAAGAGACTAAAGGAAAAAAAAAATTAAAGGATAAATTTTTTGGTTTTTGTTTTTTGGTAGAAGTTGAGAAAACGAGAGAGTTTTAGAGTGTAAATTTTATTTTTATTTACATATTTTCAACTCCAAAAACAAAACAATAAAAAAATTTTACAAAATGTACACTCCAAAACTCTCTGCTTTTCTCAACTTCTAACAAAAACCAAAAAATTTATCCTTTAATTTTTTTTTTTCCTTTAGAATTTTATGTTATGTATTTTATAGGGATCATTTCTGTAGTTGGTCACTACAGGAGAGTGATCACACCTGACCGGTGTCACTTTACCAGATGAGGTGGGAAAATACCTGGAGGAGAGGTGCCATGATGATTCCAAAGAGACTAAAGGAAAAAAAAATTAAAGGATAAATTTTTTGGTTTTTGTTAGAAGTTGAGAAAATGAGAGAGTTTTAGAGTGTAAATTTTATTTTTATTTACATATTTTCAACTCCAACAACAAAACAATAAAAAAAATTTTAAAAATGTACACTCTAAAACTCTCTCGTTTTCTCAACTTCTAACAAAAAACAAAAACCAAAAAATTTATCCTTTAATTTTTTTTTTCCTTTAGAATTTTATGTTATGTATTTTATAGGGATCATTTCTGTAGTTGGTCACTAGAGGAGAGTGATCACTCCTGACCAGTGTCACTTTACCAGATGAAGTGAAGAAATATCTGGAAGAGAGGTGCCATGATGATTCCAAAGAGACATTCCTACCCACATGAATGAGACATTCAAAGGGACGTTCATACCTATAACATACATGCAGCTTCTCCTTTAATACAGCCCCTAATGGAGTGTTTTACCTGGACTGCTGGTACCCAGATCCCAGGGGAAATTCAACAGAGCAGTTTTATTCTTCCTTCAGTGCCAGCTGGTGCCGTGACTCTGTGTTTCTGTTCTCTCTCAGCAAATGGACCCCTTCCCGATGACCTGCAGCAAGGCCTCCTGCTGGTGGTGGATTATGCAACCTGCTCCAAGCCTTCCTGGTGGGGAAGCATAGTGAAACCCACCATGGTTTGTGCTGGTGGGGATGGAATCATCTCCAGCTGCAACGTGAGTCCACTCTCAGGGCTTGGGTTTAGACACGAGCAGGCCTGATGGGAAGGGAAGGTTAAAAACCCCGCAGAGGAGCTGCTCACGCTGTGACTGCCCTTAACTGTGTCCCCCTTCCTCCCAGGGGGACTCTGGGGGCCCACTGAACTGCCAAGGGGCTGATGGCAGGTGGGAGGTGCACGGCATCGTCAGCTTCGGCTCTTCTCGTGGCTGCAACTACTACCAGAAACCCTCTGTCTTCACCCGGGTCTCCGCCTACAACAGCTGGATCGAGCAGGTGAGGTGCTGGGAGGAGCTGCTGCAGAGCAGAGCCGTGGCTGGGCTGGGGTTTCCTCCCTGGGATTTCTGCCACCTGCCAAGGGAGCTGTGTCACTCTTGATTCGGCCCTTATCAACTGAAAGTATCCTCCCCTGAAAGAGATATCCAATTTTTTCCACTTATTTAAATAAGTTTTGATAATAGGAATGCATTCTGCCTTTATCCTAGAGCTTTATTTGTAGTCATGAAGATTTGCTGTATATTTCAGAAGCGATTACTTAAATTTGCATTCATCAATACACTGACTGTTGCAATTTCATCCTAAAAGGCAGCACATGCAGCTCAAGTCTGGAATATCAAATATCTTTTAATTTATTATAGACTTTGAGAAGCAAAAATCTTAATTCAGTTATTTGAATCCTGTGACTTGGACGCAACAGGTACTGTTCACAAATTCCTACACCTCATGATCTGATTTTTCATTTGTTTTATATTTTGTAGGTTATGGCAACCAACTAATCCAACAAGAACCGGATGAGAGATGCCAAGAAGGAAAGCAGTTTGAATAAAGTTATAATCATGACACCTTTGATCACAAAGAACTGGGAAATTATGCTTTTAACAACACAAGTATTAAACCAAACACTACTGCAATAAACAGTATCTTTTGCAAAATGAAAACAAAACGTGTCTCTGTCACTCCTCCCTGGCTGTTGGCAAGCCCAGAGCCTGTGTTTGGGGATAACGCTGGATATTTTTCCCTGTCCCCCGCCTCGGGCTGGAGCTCACAGCATCACCTGGGGAAGGTGCGAGCCCGCCGTGCGGCGGGTGGGCAGCGGGAAGAGTCAGAGCATCACAAAACACCTCCGGGGGCTCGGGGAGGAGGGCGCAGGGAGGCACCGCAGGGCTGGAAGCAGCTGGCAGGACCCTGAGGCTTCGAGGGGGACTGCTCGGAGCCAGCCATGCCCGGAGGGAAGCGAGCACAGGAGCCAGCAGCTGCTTGCAGGTGAGTGCGGCAGCAGTGCGCAATGCTTTTACAGAGGTTTGGTTTTAGCACGTGTGACCTCGGAGCCAGCGAGATCCTGCCCTTCCCGACGGGATCCAGCTCTGAGGGCCGCCCTGTCTCCTCCATGGCCCCGCTGCTTGTTTTAAAGTCACTCAGGTGAAGGGCTCGGAGCGGTCGCTGTCGGCGACCACGCTGCACACACGGGGATTTGCGGCAAAGCAAAGCAGAATCACCACTTTCAGCCCGGAACTCAGTTAAAGTCCCTCTTTATAGTTCTCTCACTGCAATGGAAGATAGGCAGTATAAAATCAAGGTGGATTTTTGTTGTGTTTTTCTTCTCCCCCCGGCACATATAGTGTTTCTAAGAGTAAATGGAATGATCATAAATAGAGGGCAAGTGACCCACAGGTAAGCAGCAGACAGAGTAAGGAAAAGGTTGGAAGCTCGCTGTGAGAACAAAAATGCTCAGAAATACATTTTCTAGGCTTGCAGTTCCTTTCAGTTTGATATTTTGCAGATGTTAACCTTTGGACTAAGATATATTATTGAACATAAATCGTTTTAAATTAATAAGAGAAACCATGGCTGTTTATCATCTTTGGGGACTGCATTTTTATCACTTTTCTTCTACTTTACAACCATTCTGCCCAGCAAGAATTTGTTTGGTTTAATATGAGCCTCTGCTGAGAAATAACAGGCTTTATTGGGTTTTATTTACCTGACTAAAAGTGTGATTTCCTATATCTGAAAGAACAGGGGATCTCAGGAGGGCTTTTTTCAATCACCTTTACTATGCAGAACTTTGTTCTTTATCAGTGGAAATAAGGATTGCCCAGTTATTCAGGAGTCATCAGCTCCAGCATAACATCCTGAGGGTTTCTTTCTTGAGTATCGTTAATGTAAGATTGTAAATGATGGAATAATAGTTTTGAAAATTAAAATCATTAAGGTTACTTTGCTGTATGGAGCATGGATGTCCACTACATGCAGCACGAAAGAGAGACAGGTAATCATGAGGCTCAAACAGTAAAAATTGGATGTGCAGGTGCTTCGGTAAAAACTGAAACAAAACAGAAATGTGATTCATTTTCCTTCTGAAATATTTAGGCAATATTGTAAAAAGCATCTGAGCTCATTTGAACATATCAACAGAAATTATTCACCATCTGGAAGTGCCTATTAAGAACAAATTCTCAAAGTCTGATTAAAAAAATGAAACAGTTCCAGTTTGTGATCACTGGAATCACTGGGGGAATAAGTAACCCGTCTTTTCATGGCCTTCCTTAAGATTTGGATAGAAGTATCACAGAGAATAAAACCTACAGCAAATGGGTTTTTAGCCTTTGTTCTCACAGAAAAACTGTGTCGTTCATCTGTTTTTGCAGATTAGAGTGTGTCAAGGAAGCAGCCTCTTAAATACAGCTTTTCTTTTAAAATTAATGCCAGGTGGAACAAAATATAATAAAATATGTCTTTAAAAAGCATCCAGATAGTGTATACTCCTTGTGCTTTGTTCAGAATGCATGGGAATTGTTAAATATCACTGCTATATCCAGTTGTGGTTTCAGAAGCTGGAAGAAACACTCCCAGGATCAGACAATGTCCCTGTTGGTTCTTTAAATTTTTTTTTTATTATTTTTTTTATTCTTTCTTTTAGATGTTTTCCCTCCTCCAGTGCTGGTGGTAGAAAAACAGTTCAAAGGATTTTGACAACATGCATGGTCTCCCTCTGCAGCCTCCTCGGGGCCGTTTCTTTTGATTTGAGCAACAGCTTGGAAATGTGGAAAAACACAGGGAAAGCCCTTCAGGACCTTGCCTCCTGTGAAAACCTTTGGGCTGCTCACCTCATCTCTCTCCTGCAGGAAGAAAGGCACAGCTGGCTGTTCCCAGCAGCAGGCACAAGGAACAGATCATTCCATTCTCAGCTCTTGGGGAATTTGAACTCCCTCTGTGCGGCAAGTGAAGCAGAACTGTACTGTGAGAACTGCCAGTGCAAGGAGGAGAAAATCTCCACGTGTAGATTTTACATAACTGGTTTGAGACACAAATTGCACACCTCAGGGGTTTCTGAAGCCAGGCAGGTGCTGTCCAGGGCGATCTCTGAACTGCTGGAGCGTTTCAGGAGTCCCCATGAGGACCTCAAAGCCATAAGACACAATCCTGACCAGGCAGATGCAGTGGCTTTTAAACTCATCCTCCAAATCAGAGAAGCCGTGCTCAAAGCTCAGCCAGTGTCAGCACCCACGAGCCTTAAAACCACACTGCATCAACATTTTGCCACTCTGAGCTACGCTCTCTTCTCCTCAGAGACTGCACATAAGTGCTGGACAGATAACGTCAATCTGTCACTTCATTTCACCCATTATGAAGGAATCTCTGTCTTTGCTCCGTTTCTGGGCTCGGGTGACTTTGTGTCCCTGGAAGCCTCGGCAAGGGCACTGCAGGATGCACAGAGCTGCCTGCTGCAGCAGGGACAGGAAAAGCTGCACAAGAAATCAAAGCAAATCCTGTCCATGATAAGCCTTAAAATCAGTCTGTTGGTGGTCGCCTGTCTCATTTACCCCATTGTACTGATGTCCTTCAAGCAAATGACAGATTGGATACATAACTATGCCAGGAACCTCAAGGAAAAGACAGAGGACTTGAAAAGGGAGAGGCACCTGGCTGAGGACCTCCTGCACCAGATGTTGCCAAAGTCTGTGGCCAAGCAGCTAAGGAAATGCCAAAGAGTTGAGGCAGAAAACTATGATCAGGTTAGCAAATGGAAAGGATAGAAAAGTATTCACCTAAAACAGCACCTACCTTGTCATGGTTTTCAGGATCCTGGGTTTGCAACCAGAGTCGAGGGTGGATGGAAATCCAAATATTCCTGATGGCTTTTAAAGAGCTGTGCGATGTGCTATAGAGCAATTGGGCTGATGGGGAAGGAAGGAGAGCTGAGATTTCCACACACATTCCATGTTTAAATGTCAAACAGCCTATACTGGCAAACTGTCCTTGCATTTAAGAGCCTGCCCACAACAGCCAGCCAGCACCATTGGATCCTGAGTTCACAGGAGCAAGAAATGAGTCTCCCCCTTGTAAAACAGGAAGAATAAAAGAATTGCTTCTGTCAGTGTTGAACTTAGCAGCTGTGCTGCATAGTCCTCAGCCCAAATCCTCATGCCACAGTAATTGCAATTCTATTCTCTCTTTTTCCCTGGACACCCCTTACTTTCAGCTGTGAAACACAGTAATAGATGTTTGTGTTTAATCTGTAGGTGCCATTATCAAAATAACAACCTGTAATTGCACAATTAATTATAATCCACTATAGTTATGACATCAAAAGTGCTGAACCAAGGTTGAGAGTGAAAATGGGGCCCTTCCAGATTAATTTGTATTAGCAAGGACAATTTGAGTTTAAACACTGACACAATTCAGACAGCACAGAGAAGAAACAATTCTTTGCCAACAGCTGTAACATACATTTCCTCAATTCTATTCTTTCTTTTATAAGTTTGATTTTTTAAAGTGGTTTTTCTGTAAATTACTTGATCATAAAAAACATCATTTGAAGAGAAACAAATCCAGTTAATTATTTCTAATTCAACAAGAGCAGAGACAGCAGTTGAGATTTTATGTCACAAGTTTTTTGGGTACATAGTTTTATTCCTATCACAGTTTAATTCACTTTTAAAGGAAAATGAGACCCTACTTCTCTAAGAAGTCTGTTGATCGCTGCTCACAAGAATCAAAGTATTTGACTTGCAGTCTCCCACTGGCATGAGGTATTCACAGAAGTGCAGGCGATAAACTTTGGAGATAAGAATAATTTTGTCTGTCAAAGTAGTAGAAAACAACTCAGAGTCTGAGCTTGTTGATTTAGGATTGTATCTGTTGAGCTGTGCCAGCCTGGTTCTACCTGCAGCCTGAGCCTTGGGCTGTTGTGCTCGGGATTTCACAACTCCCCAAGCTCTCCAGAGGCTTCCCCACTGCTGCCTGGAGACCTCGGCTCATGCTCTCCTTCTCCCTGTGACAGGTGACTATTTTTTTCTCGGACGTCGTGGGGTTCACAAGCATTGCTGCCTCCTGTACTCCCTTGCAAGTGGTTGAGATGCTCAACAATCTGTACGTGTGCTTTGACACCAGGATTGAGTCTTACGATGTGTACAAGGTGAGTACAAACCCACAGGACAGGAATCTGGAAGCTGCTGAAATCTTTCTTACTCTGTTTTCTGGTGAATATCAAATACCCCGGGCCAGGAGGCCAAAACCCATGAAATATAAGACCTGCCATCGCAGAGGGACTACACCACAGTTTGGCAAGTGCTGGACAGCTGAAGTAGATTTTATTCTGATTTTCTTTCCAAAGGAAAGCTCAGTGCCTGCCACTTAGTGACACGTGCCCCTTCCTATCAGGTGGAAACCATTGGGGATGCCTACATGGTAGTGAGTGGGCTGCCAGAGAGGAATGGCACCAAGCACGCCGACGAGATCGCCAAAATGTCCCTGGATCTGGTGGCAGCAGTGCGGCAGGTCGTGATCCCTCACATGCCAACGGGCAGGCTGGAGCTGCGGGCTGGGATACACACAGGTACAGGGGCTGAGGTGAAGGCAGCAGGAAAACAGAACAGGACACAGTCCAGTTGTGTGAGAAGAAAGGAATTCTGCATTTCTGTATGAGCCTCTGCCTCTCCCCACACCTCAGGACAAGTATTGCTCCTGGTTCCAGCAGGAATAGGGGGGGTGAAATGACTTTTGCCTGTATCAGTGTGGAAAGGTCTGGGAAGGAATTTAGTATTGGTGATATCAGCACCAGTTAGCTACAGTTAATCAAATCATGACTCCTCTCACTAAGTAAATACGGTGCACCAGGCCCCAGATGCACAGAGTACTCCCAATTCCCACGTCTCTCTGAGGATACAGTGACTGGCAAAGGTGGTGGCATTTCACACTCCCCTGAACTTACTTCTCACTGCTTCTTACCACTCGCTTCTTTCTGGGGTCTCTCTGCCTTGTGTTTCCTCAGGACCCTGCGTAGCTGGAGTTGTGGGGTACAAAATGCCTCGTTATTGCCTCTTTGGGGACACTGTCAACACGGCTTCCCGCATGGAATCCACCAGCCTGCGTAAGTGTCCCGGGCAGGATCCGGGCTCCAGCCAGACCCACACCTGCACCCTGCCCCTCTGAGGCACTGCAGTGCAAGGAAAACCCAAACACCCCCTCACATCAGGCACAGTCAAGTGTGAAATAAGGTCTCCAGAGCAGGAGCATTCTCTGGGACCATCCCAGGTCAGAGAACTAATTACCATCTGTCTAAGGAAGCAGCACATCCTTGCCCTGCCATCCCCACTGTCCCTGTACACGCAGCAGTTACCAAACAGGCGAGAGAAACTCTTGTGGACTGGCAGGGCCTGTAGAGTCACACCCCTGGATGCCAGAAGAGGAGGTGGAAGCAGTGGGCTGATAAATGCAGGAGGGCTGGTGTGCGGTCTCTGGGATTTGGGGAATCGTTAATTCCTGCTCTGCTCCGAACCCTAGCGCAGAAGATCCACATCAGTTCTGCTACATACGAAGCCCTTCTCACAGAGGACGCATATGAAATTGAACTGAGAGGAGAAATTGAAGTCAAGGTAACAGTTTTTCTGTAACTTTACAACAGTAAATGCATTTCATGGGATAGGGAGAGGATGATAGATTTGGCCATTGCTCTTCTGTGAAGAGCAAGTCAACTTTTAACCATGTCCCCAAGGTTCTTTTGCTAATTCAGTTGGAAGTGGCCACACATTACTCCTCAAAGTCAGTGAAAAAGTGTTCTGTGTGCTTTGAAACATGGCTGCTATGTGTGCACCTGCATGGAACCACATGAGTTTGGCCCAAAGTGTTAGGATTCAGTCAAACACACATGGGTTTAGGGCTGATTTTAAACCCTTAGCAACACTGCCAGTGACCAGCAAGGCAGTGACCTCTGAACTGAAAAGATTGTTAGCACTCAAACTGCACATAAATTATAATTCTTTCCCTGGTGAGCAGCCACTTATGAGAGAAGGAGAGATAACAAATGCAGGACAGGAGTAGCTCTGGCCATAGCGATCCCTGCTCTGCTTCATCCCACGAAAACAGCTGTTTTCTGCTCACTCCTTTTCTTGTCCAGGGCAAAGGGAAAATGAAAACCTATTGGCTTCTTGGAAACAAAAACTACAGTGTTCAAAACGACAGCCTGGTGTGTCACTGGAATCCAGCAATCTCCAAGAAAAAAAAGATGGAAAGTAGCCAGGGATCTGTCCAACAAGTAAGGAGGTGAACATCTGGCTGGGGGAGATAACAAGGCATTCACTGCAGACTGGGACATGTGGAAATTGCATCTTTGCCCTGAAAGCAGAGGGCTCTGCTGTGTGCAAACACAGCCCTGATGTGTGCTTGTCTCTGTCCACAGGCTGGTGTGGGAGCAGCTCCAGCTGCACAGACCCCTGCCATGTCCTGGGATGAGCTGAGCCCGGACACTCACACTCCAAGGAGTTCCAGACCAGAGGGGAGCCCTGAGAGTGTCACCCATGGAGTGAGCCAAAAGCAGAGAAATGGCTTTCACCACAGCTCCCAACAGAGCCCCCAGGAGAACCTTCCTTCTCTGGGCTCACCTGCTTTGGGGGAAGATGACAAAGGTGCTGATTTAGAACACAGCTCACAAGGTACTAAAACAACATGGGAAAATGAGCTTCTGCCAGGTTTTGTAGCTGAGATGTGACAGTATAAGAAGCGACTGGACTACCCCAGGCACACACAGCTCCTTTAAATAACATTCTCTTTTTGCTCCTAGCCACAATTGGTATTTTTAGCTAGTGTGTTAATGTGGGAACCTAAAACACCAGTAGAGATTAAGGAAGGAGTGTCAAAACAAGGAGAAGCTACAAAGTGCAGGTGGGGTTCCATCAGGAACGTGACTGGTAGGTAAAAGATGTACAGCAGTGTGACTCTTTCACTTCACTAAGGCCATTCTAGATTTATGCCTGTAGGTGACACAGAATGCAGCCATCAAAGTTTAGAATAGTGAGGGCACTTTGAGACCCTGACACTTTACAGCAAGCTGCTTATTTCAAGCTGGCCTTTACAGCTCCCCAGTGAATCACCACTTGCAAAACATGTAACTTTAGATAGCAGGAGAGGTGTTGCCTTTTTCCCAGCCTGGAAATGAAACTCGAGGTAGTTTTTAGTTTAGGAGGTAATACAAAGGTGGATCTTTATTTGGAGGCCTCCAGGGGCAGTCATGGAAGAGTGTCCACAAAAGCCACCCCCCACAGGGGTACATACAGTGTTATAGGTTTTAGGAAATTAGCATAATTGATAAAAAGCACCAATTAGGAGGACAAGTGGTGATGCAATTCTCTCCCAGGTTAAGCCCCTTCTCTGGAGTCTCCCCTTTGGTACCAGTTGTACTTTGTTTATGAAGATGGGTCTCGAAGACTTTGTTCTCAACCTTGGTAGCCAGGAAGAACCAAGACAGGACAGGGGCCTTGTACCCCCCGGGGCTTGGAGCTCTGGAATTTGTTTTGTCTTCTTGCCTAGGAAAGGGCATGGAAAACTACTGGGAAAACTGGTCACTAATAGACTACAAATACATGTGCAAAGAATAGAGAGAATATATAAAAGAAAGCCACGACTTTCAACTTGGTGAAGGAAAATGTCTCAGGTGCACATATCCCTTCAGAGCAAGCATGAAAGGAAGCCCATGGGAAGAGGAACAGCTGGGTACTGCGGGCAGCTCAGAGACACAGCAGCCCCACGCTGTCTCTAATTGTTATGAAAATCCTGGGTCAAGATCAGAAGCAAATTATTTGCATGGAAAATTGAGCCTGTTCTGATCTTCACCTCTTCAGAGGCTTCAGTGTGGATTTTTAAATTAGAAAAAATGCGTGTGCTTGATAGATGGCAATTAGTGTTTATTAACAAAACATGCTTTGGTTCAACTCTGAGCAGTGCCTCTCCCTTCCTCAGGGAAGAAGGAAGTGATGTGTTCCTTGCACTGCATGTGAACGATGCTTTGATATGATGGCTTGGTTTCCAAAGATTTTTGTGTTGTTTATGCCTAATATACAACAAGCCTTGGACTGGATGAAGGTTAAAGCTGTACCAGGTTGCCTGGCCTAACCCTGACTCTGAGACTGGCACCATGAAACATTTTCTGGACTGAAAACCTTGCTCTGAGTCGGGCTAACACAAAGTCTCGAGTTTATTATGGGGTAGTGGGTTTCATCCTAGCCAAAAACGCAGAGATATACCTTCAACTAGAGAAACCCTGCAGGGATAAAAGTGTCCAGTTCTGAGTCTGACGTACAAAAACAGTTTCTCCACAGGCTTCTCCAATACCAATCAAAGGTTACGCCTCATTTCCAAAAGGATCATACGGGACACTTTATCAGTCACGCTGCTGAGATACAGGGGGTGCAAAGCCTGGAGAATGAACCGTCCGTGCCCTCTCGCCAGATGTGGAAACGCCACAGCTGGATCCCCCCGAGGCAGCAAACGGCACTTCCCATCGCGGCCGCCAGGAGGCGCTGCGGGCCCGAGAGCCGCCGGCACCGCTCGGGGCGCGAGAGACGGGAAAGGAGAGGGAACAGCACCGGGAAAGGAGAGGGAACAGCACCGGGAAAGGCGAGGGGAAAGGAGAGGGGAAAGGAGAGGGAACAGCACCGGGAAAGGAGAGGGGAAAGGAGAGAGAACATCACTGGGAAAGGAGAGGGGAAAGGCAAGGGGAAAGGAGAGGGGCAAGGAGAGGGAACAGCACCGGGAAAGG
>VZTJ01000908.1:295835-313278 GCA_013397795.1 Orthonyx spaldingii
AGGGGAAAGGAGAGGGAAAGGAGAGGGGAAAGGAGAGGGAACAGCACCGGGAAAGGAGAGGGAACATCACTGGGAAAGGAGAGGGAAAATCACTGGGAAAGGAGAGGGGAAAGGAGAGGAAAAATCACTGGGGAAAGGTGAGGGAACATCACCGGGAAAGGAGAAGGGAACATCCCTGAGCTGCTGCCACATCCACAGCCCGGGAGAGCCAGGGAAAGGAGAAGGGAACATCACCGAGTTGCTGCCACAACTACAGCCCGGGAGAGCTGGGGCACAGAGCTGGGGAAAGGAGAGGGGAACATCATCAAGCTGCCACAGCATTCTCCTCTCGAGACAGAGAAGGACAGAGAAGCTAAAAGGCCAAAACAAGTCCTTGAAGACAAGGCATTAATGAGAATGTGCCCTTGGAACCAAAGAGCAGGGAGACAGGGAGGCAGATTGATAACATGAAATAGAAAACAGCACAAGCATGTTCTGCAGTATTTGTCAGCTTCTAGCTGGTCCTTATTCCCAAACCCACTAGTAAGTCACCTAACCTGTGGGCTCTGCCCTGCTTCTCAGGGTGTTAAGAAGCTGGCTAATAAAGATGTGTCAAAATGAGAGGAGGGTGGGAAGGTGGAAACAAAACCAGCTCACTGAAATTAATCAGTTTGACAGTTCTTTCCAGTGACATTTCAAAGATCCTGTATGATCCTGCTAGAGAAGAGAGCAAATGCTATGCCAGCCTGTGCAGGAGTTGGGGTAACTCAGGTGCTCACCCAGAATGGAGAAGTCCTGTCCCCCAAGTCCCTTCTGTCCCTCCACCACCTATTGCTGGTGTGCTCCCAGCTCCTGCTGGGATGGTCAGCACATGAAGCCCCACTGCCACGTTTGTTCTCACCCCCCTGAAGCCCAGCTGGAGCCAGGGGTTTGACCTTCAGAGTATCCAGCAACACCAACCACTTTTCACTCACCTTATGCGAGCCAACAGTGTTTTAGTCCTCAGCTGAGTGGGGACGAGCTGAGCAGCTGCCATGGCTAACAGTGACCCTGGCCAAGCCCTGGGGATCAGCCTCGGGGCTGCTGCTCCTTGCTTGCAGTTCTGCTCGGAAAAGGCCCCATGGACAAGTCAGGCTGGGATCCGGTGAGATCCCCGAGGGCTTTTTGCCTTTTTGTGTTTATCCTTTAAGACGTGGTGCACTGGAGACTGCAGGGAGTCCATTCCCTGATCAATTGAGCTGCAGGTACAAGGAGCTGCTGAATTACCAGGCCTAAAGGAACAGAAGGGATCTGTGTGTCACTCCCAAGAGGGCAACATGAAGACAGCAGCTGCCTGAAAACACATTTTCCTTTCCTGTTTAGAGGGTTCTTTAAAGATGTGGCTTTTTACACTCTGCTAATTGAAAACAACAGTTCAGGCTTGCATTGATCCTTTAGTACAAGAGCTCACATATTCACCTCCATGGAAACAGCAAAAGCCAGGAGCATAAATCCCCAGTGATTTTGTGGAGTTTGTGCTCTTTGTCCTCATCTCACAGTAAATCCTATTTCTCCTGTAAGTGTTTTTCACTTGTTCTCAGAGCAGGTCACTGCTGCATGTGCCCTTCAAGGACAGCACAGCCAGATAGGAACTGACATCACCGTGGGATCAGAACCAGTTTATTGACTCCTAGGCCTGTGCTCACCTAGCTAGACCCCAAAAAAGAAAGGATAGTGTTTAGAGCAATTGTTCTAGGCACACCACAGAAGACACTAAGCCCACTTATTGCATTTTTCAATGTCATATCTGGCTGCAGTCAGCCCAGAAAACAACAAGTTCTTCCTATTGCAACGTCCTTGAAATACAGAACAACTCATTCAGATTGGATCACATCCACACAACTTTGTGATGTGCATCACCTGAGTGTGCCTCTGTGGAACATTCCTGCCCTCACAGCTCAGTATGGGTCTAACAGTGACAGCAGTTTCTGGCACAGGCTCCTGCTCCCTCCCAGGTCTCTGTACCCTATGGATGAGGGATTTTGTTTTTAAACTCTCAAGTGCATGCACAAGGCAGGAGAGAGTCAGAACTTATTTCAGGAAGGTGTTTGTGGCAGGCGGGTTAAAATTAGACCGTTTGTTCCTAAAAAGACTGTGCAGAACGACAAGGAAGAGGCTCTCCAGTCGGGAATGTGCCTTGGCAGGAGGCTCTCCAGCCGGGAATGTGACACAGGAAGCGCCTCCACGGCGTTTGGCAGTGATGTCACCCGGCTGCCCGAAGGTGCTGCCTGGAAGGGCCCTGGGAAGCTCGGGGATGGGGCACTGGGACTTGTTCAAGGCACTCGGTATCTGCGGGCGGTGAGCGCGGAGCAGGGTGCGAGGCAGAGCTGCCGACAGCACCCACCGCCGGCGCTCCGGATAAGGGAATCTGGAGCCGGGACAGGGAACTGCTATTCCTGCGCTGTTGGTCAGGGGCTCTTCAGCAAAGTAGCAGCCTCCTCTTCCTGTCATGCCGCCTCCTCTTGCTGCTCCGGGAATTACTGACTTCGGGGCTTTCTGCCTTCCACACATGGCTCAGCAACACTTGTGCTTCACAGCCTCAGGCTGGCGGGATCATTAGGGAACAAATTGGTGGGCACGGGGCCCAGAAAAGCTCAGCCTGGAGGGACAGGACGTTTCCTTTCCTCAGTGAAGGTGCTTGCTTTGAAGCTGAGCTAAGGAGTAGCAGGTCAGGCTCTCAGACCTGCACAAGCAGAGATCTGTTCTGAGCTCTAAAGTGCAGTGGTACAATGATTAGGGACGTGTGAAAAACAGCTCTGGAAAGCCACACAGTGTCACAGTGGGGTAGTATGAAAGTTTTAAATGCAGACTCTCTCTTCCAGCAGAAACTTTCTCGTCCTGAGGCAATTACTGAGTACCTGCAAAAGCTCTCACTCATTCTTGCCTCTGCAACTGTACAGAGGCTCAGACAACAACCTTCGTGCCACGGGGGTGCATCACACACACATTTTTGCAGGGAACAAATATAAACAGCTGCTTAGACTGCAGGCCAGATCATCAAAGCGATGCATATTTCCACTTCTCAAAGCAATACTTAAATCACTGGTCAATCCTGTCCCCCATACAATTACAGAACAAAAGACCTAAAGCAGCTAAGTCTTAGTTTAAACCATCCTGTTCTCAATACTTGATACAAGGAAACAAGACGAGAGAGGAACAGAGTGAAATGTGCTCCAGCAATTTAGAGAACAGATTACCTACAAAACCAGCAGCAAGAGAACATGAGACCTATCTGCGAGGCAGGTCTGTTTGAACTTTAATGAAGGTTTCCTGTCCCCTGGGCAAAATGAGTACAAATGACCCAGCCCATGAACCCAAAGGTTCATCTTGGCTCTGACTTCAGTGGTCAAGCCACTGAATCTTGGACCAAAACAAGCTCTCAGCTTTGTAAGCCACTGAGTAAGACCTCACAGATCATTTAGCTTATAAGCCTCCCTGACTCCCTTGTTAAAAATTACTTTTTAAACTGACTAATCTTGTGGTTTACATCAGTTAAAAATAGTTGAAACTATTCCATTTATGAACCAATATTTTTATAATTATTTATTTCTGCAAAACACCATTAAATTTTCTAGAAAATGTAGTTTACTGTTTTTCCCCTATTACTACCTCCCTTCCCTTCCACCCCCAAAAAAGCCATAGCCTTTAATATATTAATATAATTTATATTAATATATGTGTCTTTTTTCACTGGTAGTTTTGATATATCTGAAGGGAATTACTGTTCTAGCTGTGATTGGAAGTTGGGACCCAGAATTCATTTTAAGCCTCCTGAAGTTAAAATAAGGTCAGATTTGGAGCAGTCTAGCTATTCAGGCCTATATTCCCTTTAGTCCTTACTGTGTGAGAGCAGCTCTGATTTATTAGCATGTTGCCCAGAGAATTTGCACCCTGATTCACCCCTGCCTCTCACAAACCACCTCTCTGCACTAAAATATCAGCATGTGCTAAAGTGTGAAAGATCCCCGTGTGCTATTAGATTTGTCAGGTGCATCTGACCTATCTAGGCTAAAGAATGTTCATTCTTCCCATGGCCAATATTTTAGGCCTTCTTGGTCATTTCCTGATCTGCTCTGGCCTGAGATATGATGTCATGGCTCACAACGGTCTTCACACTTCAACACTTGGTAAAAAATGTGCTGTTATCCTCGGGGAGGTGACAGGGTAAAACAAATCCTCTTGGTCAAACAACACAGAAGTTATGTGAAGAATCTCCAGTGGGAATGGGATACTAAAAACATTTTCTGCCTCTGAGGTTCTGTGGCCTCTATCTGCTGTGCAACCCATACTGATGTGTTGGTTTTAACTAAACACAGCTAAGGCATTTACAGCACAGGCAACTGTTCACAAAATAGGGTTTTTTCAAAAATGGGTGTTGAGTGCTCAAATGAAGGTCCTTTGAAGGGTTTGCCCATGTTTCAGAAAGCACTGAAGCACTATTTTCTATGAAAAGCAGTTTGTGTGGCTGTATTCTTACCCCACCTTTCCATCACTGCTTATTCTTGCATAGCTTTCCCATCCAGCTTTAAAAGCAGAGCAGACAGAGCCCAGTCTTGGGGGATAGAGTGAATGGATACACAGAATAAATTGCTCCCATGATCAGGAAGTTCAGAGAGACACAGATCAAACTTAGACATTCTATTCACTCCTGGGGGGCACAGCAATGTTACCTGTGGTGTTTAAGTTCTGGCTTAAGGTTGGCATCTGGGGCTCCCTGCTAACACACCATGGAGGAAAGTGAGCCCAAAATTTCCTACAGCCTGTCAGGCACACACAAACACACTGCACAGCCCTTCCATGTGCAGCTGCTCCTCAAGCCTGACTGCTCTGCTGAGCACAAACTGTGTAAAAATGCTTCTTGCTGACTGGCACACGGGAAGCTGACTGTGCTCACTGGGAGCTGTAAGCCAATGGCTTTATTTGTGCAAAGAGCCAAAGCCTTCCCTGCATCAAATAGAGTTGTAACATTTATAACAGTAGAGAGTTTAGTCAGTCCCATATAGGCTGAAAATCTTTCAAGGTTTGGACTGAGACACCTCGAAAGGAGGAGAGAGATCTGCAGCTGCACCTGAGCAGCTGAATGACAGAAACCAGTTCCTTGGCTTCCCAACCTGGTTAAGAGTCATATTAACTTCAGCAGCAACCTTAATTCTCCAATGACTTGGTGAAGAGAGAAATTTGGCAAAAAATTCTGATCATTTCATCATCCACATAAGTCCTTTGAAAGTGTGGGAATGACAGACCTTGCCAATACAAAGAAGTGCTTTTGTGAGCTGAAGCTAACACCACACATATAGGTGGAAGCATTTGAACCTGTCCTCATCCTGAAGGACCAGTTTAAACTCTGGGTTTTGCAGTCATTGAACTGTCTTGATCACAGGAATGATTCTTTTAACCATTGGTACAGCCAAAAAGGCTTTGGTTTTCTCGTGGCATTCAGTTGTTTCACACAAGTGTCTTTTGTCCAGTAGATTAATTAAATTAATTTCTTTAGTTCCAGAAAACTCTGCCAGTCCATAGACACTAAACAATTGACTCCAAATTAACTTTTACAAAGGGAGACTGTAAGTAATCATTGCGTTCCTCAGCATCCACAGGCAGATTTGACTGCCTGGCCCCGATTTCTGTTGTGTCAGAGAATGCATGTGGTGTTTGCACCCACACGGGGAAGCAGCCACGGCACTGTACATCCCCCAGCTCACACCTAGCATACAAACTCCACCCATTCCTCCTTTATCCAGACAGTGCATCCCAAGGGAAAGCGGTTGGGTCCGAAGTTGTTGGTGACAAACCTCCTCCACCCCACAGTATTCCCTCCAACCTGCTCAATGTCACCACAAGGGCGCTGTGCAGCCCCTGGGGCAGCAGCACAGGGCCTGATCCCCCCGTGCTGAGGCTTTGCAGCAAGTGACTGGTGGGAATGGCAGGACCATGGGGTGCCTGGTGTGACAGGGGAGGTGTGAATGTGGTGCTGACAGCGGACTTTATCTCAAGCATGAACACAGGCTCCAGCCCTGTAGCCTGAGCACCTTATCACAGCTTTAGGAGTGTGAGTTTTTGAAAGGCTGCTCACCCATCACAGCTAAAATATCCTGCCCCTCTGGCCCACAGCCATGCCACCCTCCACCGCAAAAGGCTGCAGCTATTTCCAGAAGCTTGGCAAACGCAGTGAGTATTTTCTGGGAAAACAAAGAAGGGTTGTCAAATCAAGAACAGTGGGTGATAAGAGCCACCACAGCCACACCGAGTTCCTGAGAGAGAGCGGCTTGTCTGAGCTCTGGATGGAGCTGCATCCTTCCCACTGCAGCTCACCCACCCAAGGCAAGAAGGGGCTCTCTGCTCACATGCAGCCTAAAGTGCATCCACAGCAGAATTCCAGGGTGTCCTCCCTGGCACAACCAAGTGCTCACAGTGCTTGACATGAAGGATTTGCCTTCTAATCACAGTAAGCAAGTGTGGGTACATGCAAGTGTGCAGTTGTACCTGAGCTGATGGGAAGCATTGATGAAAAGGACCGTAAGTGTTTGTAGGAATAAGAATAATACATGCATGAATCCCCCCCAAAATCAGCATAGTTTACCTCCCTATTCTCAAAACACAGGGACTGACCAACACCATTCTCTAGTCATGCAAAATCCACAAGTCTGAGACGTGTCAAAACTAATGTACAATTGGGATCCTGCTCCAGGAATACAAAATTGAGGTGATGTACAGTGCCACTCTCACAGGCTGAACAAAATCAGCTGAGGGTTTTGTGGAGGACAGGCTTTATGTAATGATCACATTTTTAGTTAGTTAGGTTATTTTTAGGTTCATCACCAGTCTGTTAGAGGAGGGAGAAGGGAAGTAAACAACCACTGCAACTTCTAGGACAGGTGCCATTTCATTCCTGTAGCTGTTTAGCCATTTCTAGAAGTGGATTCTCCTACTGCACGCTCCACACTGACAAAAGGCATGCAGCAATAAATAGCACAATGGGATGGTGTGACCTCTTGCCCCTTGATTTGGCTGCTTGGCAAGAAAACCTTGACCAATGGGCACTGGTGACACTGTTCCCAACTATGCCAGGATGAGCTAAGTCACAAAGAAAAACTGGGAAGTGTTGTCCCAAAAAAAATGCTTAAGAAATGTCCTCCCTGCACCCATCTCTTCCTTCACAAACTTACACTCTGCAAAATCCATTGTGAGAGTCCAGATCAACATTTGTAGTGCTGAGCTAAACTCAGCCGTCCGTGTGACACTCAAACTTTTAAATACCAGCACAACCATTCTTGTGTCACACACATACCGTGGGCCTTCCCAAGACACGACCACTCACGCACACTTCCATGGCTAAATCCCAAAAAAGAGCCACTCAGCCCCCGTTGTAGTGCATGTACCACGTTTTGGATTATGAAGCAATCATTTTATCGAAACCTCTCGGTGTCTGGTCTGTTTTCTGTGTTTTAAGCAGAAGTTGCTCTCGAACTTCAGGCACGTTCTCCACTCACCAGGAGAGGTCACCACACACCTCAATAACCCAGTGAAGAGCCCAAATGGGATCTCATAGGTGGGACCTTTGGGTTGGGCTGGGGAAACGTCCCAGCTCGAAACAACTGGGGATATGTCGTGTCCATGCTGCCCACAAAGGGTTCTCTCTCTCTCTCCTGTCAGAGGTTAGGAGGTGCAGACTGACACCGTAACCTTCCTGCGTGCAGCTGCTCCCACTGGAAGTCCAGCCTTTCTACAGTAAGGCAATAACATGGAGACAAATTAGACCTCAGTCTGAACACCAAAGGTGTCTCACAAAACACAGAGAACGAAAAACTTGGATTCTGAGCAGTTTAGTGCAAGATTAGCCTGTGAATTTCTGAGACCCAGCTTAAAGACCATGGGGAAGCAAGAATGGCTGCCACAGGACTGAAAAGACCTACATGGCTGAGAGCCATAGCTAATCCATGTGGCAGCTGCAGTGTGAGTATCTATTTGCCCATGGAGACATTCCCACCTTTCCAAAACAAGATGAACAGATGTTGTTCATTTTGCTAGAGATGAAGCTTAGCCAAGAAGAGAGTTTCAGGTGACGATTCATGGAACAGGGGTACTTCTTTAGGCCTCTGCCTCCCACCAGGCTGTTGAGCCATTGCTCTGAACTCTTCAGCTTCTTTCCTGTTTGTGTGAGGATCCATTTTAAGATCCCTCTTAGGCTCTCCCCTCCCTCACTGCAGCTTCCCTGTTGGGCTTCATTAGCATCAGAGGAATGTGATAAATGTGCCTAACTAACCTAACATTAAAATTTTGCCATCAAAACCCAATGCTCCAGAACCACCTACAACCTGCTACTAAGTGCCAGCCTGCTGCCCTCCTTGTCCTCAGGTAGCCTTGGCCCCTTCTTGTGCCAAAGGGCTGGAGAGGGAAACATCCCCTCTCCATCCATTCAAAGAGATCAGTGAGTATTAATTAGTGAGCACAGAACAGATCAAAGGCAAATACATCCTCAGGACCCCAGAGCAGCATAGTGCCAGCACTGACTGTCCCTTTCCTGACCTTTGCCATCCCACAGAAGGTGCTGTGGGACAGGAAGAGGAGACAGGACAGTGTGTAGTGGTCCTATGGGATGACCACCCCACAAGGGAAGCTCCTTCTGAGTTGTCTGATAGTGAAGGCTTGGTTTATTCCCCGTGGATGGGCTATCTCAGACACCAGGAGGTCCCAGGTCCTCCCAGTCCCAGCCATCCCTGAGGCAGGGACCAAACTCTCCTCTGGATTGTGCTGGAGCAGATGCAGCCATGCCAGCTGTACCCCGGGTGAATGAGCTCAGCCTCTGTGCTCAGTCCCTTCTCAGAAGGGAGAACTGCTGCTGCAGGTCCCCCGTGTCCCCTCCTGCAGCTGGGCCCTGCTGTCAGCCCATCACCAAAGGCAGGGAAGTGCCAGAAGAGCAAACAGAGCTCCTGCAGCCGGGCACTGACCAGCCAGGCCTGGGCTCGTGGTGATGCCACGCACGGAGCCTGCACAGCTCAGCTCCAGCCCGCTCGGGACAGGGCAGGGGAGGGGGGCACCAGGCAAATGCTGGGAGAGCACAGCTCAAAGTCTCAGTGAGGAGCTCCTGGTGCCAACTTCCCTCACGGCCTCGGCGATCCCACTGTGAGGAAAGCACTGCAGACACATCCCTGCCCTTTCAGCCAGCCAGGGAATGTTGGCCTGCGTAGCTGGGAAGGAGCAGGAGGCTAAAGGGGTCACTGAGCTGGGAAGGAGGAAGATGAGTTACTGCAGCAGTGCTCTAACTATACCTGTTAAGCCTAGCTGATGTGCTATCGACTTCAGAGCTCGGCTTCCTCACAGGATGAGGCAGCTATATCCCCAGAGGAATAGTTTGCCCTAATCCTACTCTTTAATCAGATTTCTGCTGATACAGGAGAAATATCTCAGGAAGCTGGGAAATAATTTACTGTTGATGAGCAACACATATCAACGTGCTGCCTTCTTGATACTTCCTTCCATCCAATATGAAGGATTTGCCATACAAAGGAACACTTCAGAAAGGGACACAAAGCCATTTCCTACCTCCAAAGTATTTTCTACTGTCCTCAGGGGTTCCTCCCTTCTTATAAGCTGACACTTGTGCTGAAGTCTCCACCTTAGCTGCAGCACCTCAATGATAAATCTCTGTGAGTATTCAGACACTGAGCTTGATGTTAGTCTGAGCCCTGAGAAGATCTGCAATGTAAAGCAGAGACATTTGCTGGATGGCTTTTTGCTTCTAGCTACTTCTTGCCACTGCACCAAATGTGATCTGAACCCAGCTGTGGGCTCCCTGGACAGAAGCTGCCCTTGCTGTCTGGGTTATGCAGCATTCTCTGAAACACACTCACATGGAATGTCATTGTCTGGGGAGATGGAACATCCTTTTGTTGTGCTGATGGACAGCATCCAGCTGCAATGCATCAGGATGAGAGGCAATGACACAAATGGCAACAGCAAAAATTCCAAGTAGATATTAGTAAATCATTGTTTCTTGAAGGTTTTAAAAATTCTGCTTGACAAGGCATTGAGAAATTTCATCTAAGTTGGCTCTGCTTTAGCACAAGATTGCACCACAGACCTCTGGAAGTCCTGTCCAGCCTTAATAATTCTCTTACCAACATAGTCATAGATGAGGACTGTGCTAGTGTATGAATGCCTGACAGTAACCTGAGAGACAATTCAGCAGTACCCCAAAGCAGCTCCAGAGATCTCAAGGTCCAGAAGATTTATTATCCACATTATGCAGGCCTGTGACAAGGCAATCAAAGCAACAAAACCATCCGGGGCTTTTGCAAAGGAGAAAAGATGAACCTGAAACTGCCCTGACCTTCTCTTACTGTGTTACACTTCAAAGTACACACTTCAAACCTCTGGGATGATGATTTCATTTACTGATCAGATCCATATCAAATGTGGTGTTCACCAACATCAACAACAAACAAATCCCAACAATGAAATAACATCAGACTTCCCTTTCCATCACAGAGGGGTGTTTACAAGCTGTCTCCTTACAACACCCATTTCTAGAGACACTTAAAAATGATGTCTTAAACTGATCTGCACATGAAAAAACCATTGAAAACATTAAACATGCTGGCACATCACAGAAATTTTTTTTCCCAGGCTTCCAGGACCAACAAGTTGATACTGGAAACTGGTTTGCAAGCTTTCAGTTACTCAAATATCAGATGCAAAATGCCAGATGGTCCTTGATTTCCATTTCCTCCATGTAGCTCCACCTTGATGGCCTTTAACTCTGTGCATCACATGTGTGCAAAAATGCCATGAAAGGGCAAGATGTATTATTGCATACTCAGGAACATTTCAGTTTTTCAGTGAAGCCAAATTTCAAGCCTGTTCTTCCTTTCAGACTGATTGCAGATTTAATATAAATTGTGTACTATAGACTGAGAAAGATCACATAAAGGAAATATTTTAAGCTGGATCCAGGGAAAGAGGAATTTCTTCCTCAACTTAAGCCTTGTAGAAGCTGTCTGTGCATGTCAGCCTGGTTTTGGCCACACTCACTGTCATTCAGGCCAGTAAATATTGCAGCTTGTCACATTTTTAATACTTGGTTTTCCCTTCGTATCCAAATCACACTGTTTCATCTCTTAAGTGAACAACACCATATTAATAAGTTATATGATTATGTTATAATATCATATTATTATGTAATAATTCTCAGTTCTTACACAGCATGTTTTCTTAGCCCATCCCTCTGGTTTGGTGCTTCACAGTGACAAAGGAGCCAGGTGAATGTGTCATGGATACCACTCACTTCCTGTCTCACTTTATAGTTCTCTCACAATTATTTCTCTCTGGATGAAAAAGAAGGGTTTAGCAGTCAGCCCAAGCAATACTGATGTCCATCAGTGGCACCAATACAGCAGAATGATGCTGCACTGCCTAAGTGGAAAATGCTCCTTTAATTCACCATCAGAAAAGAGAACTATTTCCTCCCTCCTTCTCCTCCTCCTCCTCCTCCTCCTGGGTGGATGAAAACAGATCAAAACCTCAAACCAATCCTTGCACTAGCAGGAACTCAAAAGGTGGACTTGGGAGGGGTTGGAGGAAGATATAAATGCTGATAGCTGGAGACACAGAGCAACTTAGAATTGGAGAGACTTAAGGGAAGAGGAATCAGAGACACCAAACATGAATCTGAAACTTCTTTTTTGCCCTGGATTCCTTCTGCTGCTTATTGTCAGTCAAAACCAGGCAGGGGCCAGATCCATTTCCAGCTTACAGGTAAGTGACTGGCTGCTCAGTAGAGCTGACAGAAGCTGATGCTTCTTTAGGAATTAGACACGTCAGATGTGCTCTGTTTCTTCCAACCCCAGCTTAAAGAGACATCATGACAGCAGGAGTGTTGAGATGGGCAGAGAGAGAGTTATTAAACAGGGGACACTAAAGTCGTTAATTACTGGATTTAAATTTCTAATCACATGAGGCAATCGAAAGGAAAATGTTTGGGGTTTTTTTCCTGTGGGTTCAGTTAGGGGATTGTACATTTAGGGTCATCCTGTGACTGAGTGAAGCAATAAGCTTTTGGAGTAAAAGAAATTATTCTGGAAGGACTGTGATCTAAAGCCCTAGAGCAGTCACCTGCATGTTCTTCCCTGAAGCCCCTGGTTTTAGCTGAAAAAGGAATTAAGGGGTTGTACCTGCAGAATCTCCTCCTCAGCTCAGATGTGCAGCAATGCAGCCTTTGTTTGTGAGTACCAGGTGTAGAATGTAAGAAAAAGTGTGTATGTTCACCTTTGTGTATTTGTTTGTGCAGGAATTCCAAGTCATTAAGAAAACACATTTCAGTTACTGCAGTAGGGAGCTGGCATTGCCACATGTGAACTAACGTCCCAGAGTGTAAAGAAATGTATAACATAATCCTTCAGAACCAATTTCAGCATATCTCCTGCCACTGCATTAATTCTCTTAGATTACAACTCTTTTTTACTTGTTCCTTATTCACACTTTATCAGGCCTTTCTCAAATTTTTCACAATTTATCCCATATCTCTAGTTCCAGGAAAAATTTAACTGGCAGTCTGTCATCTCAGAAATATGTCCTCAAACTTAGTACAGAGTATGGCTTACGTGGAAATAATGAGAGTTCTCAAAGGAGAAGGAGACCCCTCCTTCTCCTCTCTTCCCTTTCTACCTCCTACTCTTCCCTTTTTTCCAGAGTCTTTCCAAATTGTTAGATGAGGACCTGGAGCATCCCCTGGTCTCAGAAGAGAGGGACCATGAGCAAGAAGACCTGATCCCAGCAGGTGTCTTTGATCAGCAGGACACTGAACTCCAGTGGATCCAAGGCACCAGGGAGCAGCCTGAGAGCACGTCCACGGGTGACGGGGCAATCCGGAGATTCTTCAGCGACCTCCTGAGTTTATCCCGTAGATACCAAGGCAGAAGGAAAAAGGGCCTCTCCAGGGGCTGTTTTGGTGTCAGGCTAGACAGAATTGGGTCACTGAGTGGACTGGGGTGCTGACTCTTGCTATGGTAAGAGAAAGCCAGAGGCTGCTGGTCTGTGTATTCATGTATCACTTGCAGAAATATGCCAAAGAGCAGAGTTAATTCAGCTTCAAGGAAATGGTGCCTTAAAGTAACTTTTACCCTCCTATCACAAACACAGTTTACCTTCCTCAGAATTCCCTGCCATCAGATACAGACTTAAAACCTGTGAATGCCATACCTCTGCTTTGCCTGCTTTCCCTCCTTCCTCTGAGTCAGCTGTAAGCATTTCCTCTTGTCTTAGGAGATCAGAAAGGTTTTTCATGAGCTCCCCAGGGACACTTGTTTCAATCCAAACAAACTCTAAGCAGAACAGTGGAGCTGAATCTGCCACTAGAACAGTAAGAAATCAGTTAATTTCCATGTGTGAAATCCTGTACACTTCTCTTTTGATTACTTGTTCCTCTTTATCGATAGGACTGACTTTGGGGTTTCAAAGGACCTGGAGCCTTTCAGTGAGATCCTCAGCTCTTTTTCATATTGGCCCCACCAATCCATCTACTGTATGATGTACTGAGCAAATGCACCCACCTCTCCCCTGATATGTTTGGCCAAGAGAACACACCTTTGCTGTACTGCCTGTTTGTATCAGAGCAGTTATTTGTGAACATCTGAAAATTAATTACAGAAAACTACATTTCTACTGTTTGTTTGCTGAATGTACAGATAAACAAGTCTCATTATGTCACAGGTAATAGATTGGTTTCCATAATGTAATGAATTTGCTTCAAGGTTTGCTGTGTGGTGTGCTCATGTTTCGTTCCTGAAACAGAGCCCTAGTTTGCAGTTAGGCACTAGAACTGAGGAGCATTTCAGAAGGCTGCTGTCTGGTAAACAGAAGCCAGGACACAGATCCCCAAGTCTTTGACCCACAATTTGAATGAAGGGCAGCTCTCTTAGCAGACATCACTAGAAAGAAGTGACTCTGCATTAAGATCTGCCACTAACAGAGGAAAACAATTTCTTCTTAGTAGTACACCTCATCTTATTAAAAAAAAGAAAAAAGAAAATAAACAAAAAACCCCCAACCAAACAAAAAGAACCATCCCCAAAACAATGCTACCCTTCTTTGAAGGAAATTTGAAGGCACCCTACTCTTCCATAGGCAGATCCAGGTATTTCAAAGCATTGAGAAGAAAATTGAAAAACATCCTGAAGGCTTCTTTGGTTAGGTCCTATGTTGTTTGCTAGTTACTCTGTTTAAGTTAACATTAATAACAAAGCAGCAACAACTGTGAAAATGCCCTGAGCAGATACTTGTTGCCATTTACATAGACAGCCCTGAGGACAAGCTCTCCAGTGATGCATTAGTCCATAATGAATTTACTACACTCTGTATTGCCTTTCCTAAGAAAAAAAATCACAAGAAAATCAGAACTGTCACCAATCAAATAAAGAAATGAAGTCCAGAACGAAAACTGTGTTATTCTTTCATCTTCCAGCATAATTCTGTACCAATAGCTCACCTATACATGGCTTAAAACCAACTATTTACTTAGGCTAGGAAGAAGCAGACCTGCTTACTTGGGGGAGCTTAACAGAAAGCATCCAGCTTTCTTAGAATCCCTCTTCAGGTGTGCTACCCCGGGGCTGGCCCAGATGCAGCCCATGTGGTGGAAAGGTTAATCCACACAACCCACAGACATCAGGGTGTCACACAGTGTAGAGCCAGCATCTTGTGGCAGCTGGTGCTAATGGGAAGGTTACAGCCTCCTTTCTGATAATCCTGAGTCCAAATCTCCCAGTAATTCTAGAGCAGAGATGTTCTCACAGGTGTAAAAGGCTTCTTAATGTTGAAATTTCACCGAAAACCCAGTGAAGGACAAGTGCTACTGAAGTTTATTTGCAGAAAAATAACAGAGGTCAGAAGAGGTCGAAGTCTGAGCTGTGAGCACTTGTGAACAGAATCCTAAAGAAGATGAATAAGAAACAAATAAGAGTTGCAATTACAGAGGTCGAGCTGGTGATGTGCCATCCCATCACCTGGCATTTTGTGGGAACATTTTAAAATGACACTTTTCTGAAAGCAAGGACAATTTATTTCACATAAAAGCCTCTATAATTAGATCCCCAGGACTGAAGCCATGTGTGTTTGTACTTCAGGTAATTTGCTGAGTTCTATTAGCATTTAAATAATCAAAGCTAAGCTTTGAAGCAAGGACACCAATCAGATGAGAATCAGAAATGCCAATCAGATGGGGGAAACTCATCTCTAGCTGTGCCTTTTCCATCTTTGCTAAGTAGCAGTGCATGAATTTACAGACCAGGGTTACAGAAGCTGCTGAGGAAAAAAGCCTCCAATAAAAGTGCTCCTACATGGAAAGAAACATACAGATATCTTTCTCAAATATGTGTGCTGTTGGGGTACCTGATTTTAAGTGATGTTAGGCAGCAATCGAGATTTGGCCTCATTCAAGACTCACTCCTGGCTGGCTTATTAATAGAGGGCCAGTTTTATTTATTCCCCTTGATCATCACACAGATCCTGTTCAGTCTCACTGCTTTATCCCTTTCCAATCCTGTCTGTCTTCAGTACACATAAAATTGAGGATAATGCACCTCCTCGCCCAGATCTGCTTTAGTTCTCTGTCAGCAATAACCCCTCTCACCCGGCGTGATCTTCCTTCATTCAAGTACCGTGCTTTCAAAACACACATCTCCCTTCTCTGCCAGGTTCTTCTTTGCTGTGTTGCTTTAAACAAACCCACTTGCCAGCTGTGTTAAAACAGCTGGATGCAAAAATCACTGTCCCACACCAGTTGATATTGCTGGTTTGCTTCCATTCTAAGCAAATGAAGAGAGCAGAAGGCAGAGGCTTAGTGAAATTGTTTTAATATTACCCAGGCGGTGAATGAAAGGAGCCTGTCTGCTGTTCTGCCTCTTACAGAGGAAAGGGTTACATAGGTAAGAGTTTGGTGACAATGCCAGAGAACCATCATCCGAGGAACTTTCAAAGAAGGAAAATCTCCTAAACCCAAGTCTCAGGACATAGTCTACTCACACAGCACAAAAATTTGTATACAGAGAAGAAAAAGCTGTTGTCTCAAGAGCTGCTGCAGACAGATGAACATTTTCAATTTCTTCCACTTGTCTCCCCCACGGAGAAATGATCCATCCCTCAGCCCCTTGGAGGTGAAATCAACCCAGCTCTCAGCTCCTGTCTGAGGCAGAGCAAACAGGCTGAAAGTGCAAGGTCCTTTCACTGCATCAGCTCCTACCTAACAGTGATGGAGAGTGGAGGGAGAGGAAATCACTGGAAAAAGGGGTGCTGCCAGGAGGGGAGATGACTGAGGGCTGTTCTCTCCCTCTGGTGCAGTTTCTGCACTCAGAAGACCCCCAGCTCCTGGAGGGTGACCTGTGGGGGCAGTTGCAACCAGTTCCCTTATGGAAGCCAGAGGGTACAGTGCAGCCCCTCGGCTCCTGCAGGGATCTGGCAGGAGGCAGCTGAGCTCCCTCCGGGCAGAGTGGGGATATAAGGAGAGGCATCCATGGGCAAAGAAACAATGCAGTATCAAGATTAGGGATAGGGATAGGGACATGTGACAGCCGACAGCTTGTCTGTAGGTCTCACAGAGCTCGAATTAGACTCCATAAGTGTCTCTGTGAGAAAGAGCTCTGAGAAAAGAAACTTAATCAGATTTTTCCTGTGAGAATGTAGTGTTAACGGAACTAAGGAATCTAAAACAGAGCGAGAAAAAACAGCAACATTCTGCACCTGTTGTTTTGCTGGAATACTTGAGTGTTTATGCTATAGTTCACCAATAGTAATAATGTTATAGTTATATAGTGGCCAATGAGTGTATTGTAGTGGTTTAGTGGCCAATGGATTTGAAGCACAAATGATAAGATATAAAAATGTATAAAAGAGACTGATTCACTGAATAAACGGCTTTTTGCCCTGATCCATTGCACCGTTCTGTGTCGTGTCGTGTCCACCTCAACAGCGACAGGGATAGGGACAGGGACAGGGATAGGGACAGGGACAGGGACAGGGGTAGGGATAGGGATAGGGACAGGGACAGGGAGAGGGATAGGGGTAGGGATAGGGATAGGGACGGGGACAGGGATAGGGACAGGGACAGGGATAGGGATAGGATGTAGCTCCCGGCACTCTGCTGCGGGGCCTCGCTGCTGCTGCTCGCTATGCCGTGGGCAGGAGAGCAGGCGGCCGGCGAGGAGCTCAGTGCGGAGCTGCGGTCCTGCAGGTACCGGGGCCGGGGCGCCCAGGGCGGCCACCCGCAGCCCTCCCGCCGGGGCAAAGTGACAGGAGCGGGGCACCCTGTCCCTCCTCTCCTTCCCTCTCCAGGACCTGCTGGAGTCGTTGCGGCAGCTCCGTGAAGAGGAAGGGGAACCGAGCGTGGGAGACGAGCCGGTGGCCGGGGCTGAGGACGGCGGCTCCGAGTAGGAGC
>VZTJ01000908.1:313339-342458 GCA_013397795.1 Orthonyx spaldingii
CGGCGGCTCCGAGTAGGAGCTCCCGGGGGCGGGGAGCGGCCGTGCGGGGACCCCGGTCCCGGCCCCAGAGCTCCCCAGCCGGCGGAGGGACAGAGCCAGGGGAGGAGCCTCCTCTCCTCCCTCAGACAGAGGTACTTCTCCTGCTGCTTTGGGACGAGGATGGAGAGGACCGGCGCGCACACGGGGCTGGGACGCGGCCGGCACAAAGCCCGGAGGTGCCGGGGCGGAACGGGGCAGGCCGGGGCAGCCGCCGGGAGCTGCCGCTGTCCCCGGCTGAAAGCCTCGGAGGGGCTTCCCCGGAGCAGATGGAGAAGCTGAAGCCGGGATCGGCTCCCAAGAGCTTCCTGAGTCTCCGGGCCGGCGCTCAGCAGCCACACCACCAGGTTGCCCTCGGACCCGCCACGGCAGCGCGGTGCGGAGCAATAAACTTCTCACAAAGCCTACACTGCCTTTTTTCAGTGGGGTTGTTTTTCGGTCACGGTTTAGCAAATGGTCAGAAGATACAGAAAGCCCCTCCAAAGTGCTCCTCTCCCTCTGCCCTAAGGGCTCGGTCCTGACCCTGGCCAGAACATCCCACCCGTTCCGGACTAGACTTTTGCTGGAGGGCGGCAGCAGCAGGAAGGATGGTGGCTGCATCCTTCCAGGGCTATGGCAGTGACCCTCCAAGCTGTACTGAAGTGGCACTGCCAGGCATCGCTGCCAGCTCTGGAACCGTGGCGGTGAGCTGGGATGCCTTTCCCGATGTCTTCACTGCTGCTGCCGGGGAATCCTCCCCGGAGGTGGGCGCTTGGGCTCGGGGCTAATTCCACGTAGTGTCCTACACACGCCCCTGTGCCATGGGCTAGGCCGCTGGTATCAGCGCCAGGCTTGGCACGGCAGACCGGCATGGGGGGATCTCTAAGGACAGAGGGGCTCCATCGCTTTAACAATACACCTGGCAGCGGCTGCCGCTGCAGGGGAAGGACCTCGAGGGCTTCAGCACCCGGGACAGACGCCAATCGCCCCGCAGGCCGAGCGCCGGGCTCCCCCCGCCTGCCCGGGGCTCCCCGCAGCCTGCACTGAGCCTGGAGAGCCCAGCCAAGGAAGGGGCAGCCGCAACACAGAGATAATATATCCCCGTTGTCAGGAGAAACAATCCCTGTTTAGGATGAAAATTACTTCCCCCCCTTGGAAAAAATGAGGCACCACTTAATTGCGTATGGCCACTCCAGGCATTTTTGCATTTCTGTTTTGATTCTTGTCTGATGGCCTCATCTCTTCATTTCGTTCTCAACCTAACTAAAGTGCGGGGAAAGAGAGCCTGGGTGGGGTGTGGCATAGTTTTGTCAAAGGTTTTGTCACTGGGAGACGAAAGGAATCCAAGTCCAGCCTCTTCCTCGGAACAGGAGGCTCTGTACCAGCAGCTCACACTCTGCAGTGCAGAACGGCAGGAGGAGAATGGGCATCACCGGGAGGATGTGCAGCGGGTCAGGGCAGCACTCAGGGCAGGTTTACCCATCAGCAGATGGAACCCACACGGCACCAGCCCCCAGGTTTATGGTCCTTAGTCTTACAGGGCTGAAAAACAAGGACAGAGAATCATCTTGCTGGGGAAGGGGCAATGTCATCTCAGCTGAGCTCTGCCCATTGTCCTCATCACAGAATCCACACACGGGCTGCCAGCAGCACCCTCGGTGCTCTCCCTCTCTGATCTGAGCAACCAGAGCTGCTCTAACGGAGCCTCATGTTCCCACACCTCCCATCCCATATCCTGGGATGCGGGGGAAATGTGCCAGATTCCCAACCCTAAAACCAGCCACAGTCAGCTTTTTTGAAGAACCTGCTGCCCTGTTAAGGCAGATGTTTTACTAGGGAAATGCCCAGCTGAGCGTGGGCAATGCCCAGATCTTGACTCTCCACTGCTGGGCTATAAAGCCTGAAGTTCATATTAATTTACCAGGGTGATGACACTGAGATAAAACAAACAAACAAGTGAGTTTTATAGCTTTAACGATGATGAGCTGAGTTCTGACATTTCACACTCCATTTGCTTTGGCAGAACTGCAAGATGGATAATTGAGGGCAAAATTTGGCTGTGAAAATACAACAGCTACTGTGACAGGCAGCCCTTTTATCCCATCTCTACACTTCACTACATTGTACATGAAATAGAGCACAAAATCTTCCTGTCTTAGGAAAGTATTATTGAGGCTGAAGTCATGCTGCTGCATCTTATTTATCTGCCATGGAACACAGAAGATTAAAAGGAACAAACCACTCAAGAAAGGAGTATCTTAGGGTCCAACCTAATAACTAAAATCCTGGAAAATTAGATTGTTTCACAGGGACAGGTCTCTCAAAGCAAAATACTTCACATCTGAGATTAATATTGTGCCCCTCGATTTCTTGCTGCTGGGTTTGTGCCCCAGGGACTGCTGTACTAAAAAACAAACAAACAAACAGAAAAAAACCAGACACAAGGGAAAACTCAGAGCAAGCTACAGAATGTTTTTGTACCGAGAGAGCACTAGAGAATACTTAGTGCATGGAGGGGGGGGTGAAAGGAAAGAAACAAAAAATACAACAATAACAGATTCTAATTATCTTAAATTGAACACTCAAAATTTATGAATAATTCTGGTTTATATTCTCCCACTTTTGCAGTTTACAAAACAAAGTTACATCTTGGCACAAACAAACACTACCAAGAGCAGCAGGAAGAGAATACTTGTAAGTGATTAATTAATTATATGGACACTGCAGTATAGAATGTTAATTAAAAAAAAAAGAAGCTATCAGGATCTTAGTTCTTTTTTAAAGGCACAAAATAAGAAAGTGTTGGAGCACATAATAATACAAAAAAACTAGTACTGCCTCCATGTTCTGAAAAAATAAAGCATTGAGGAAAAATAGAGAGCTCTTATAATAAAGGGCTTCATCAGAACACAGATTTGGGCTGACTTCAGGCTGTATAAGGAAAAAGTAGCATTTGAGTGTGACTTCACAACCTTGAGAATGTCCTTTCTAGTACAATTTTAGTAGCTGATCATGTGAACAGTATGTGGACATGTTTGTACATAAACACCATGTCAAGACATTTAAGACATGGGAAATACTTTATCATTCTATTATTATTTTGAAATGTACTCAGGAGATTCTTTCAAGATCTATGTTCATATGAAGAGTCAACAAATTATTACTAGACTGACATTCAACTGACACATTTGTTGTTGTTTCAATTTAAAATAACAAGAAACTTAGGAAAATGCAAGAAAAGCCATTGCTTCACGATTTAGAACTTTCTTATATTTCTGTAAAAAGATTAATTTCTAATAGTACTATATGCACAAAGACAACAATGAAAAAGGAATTTGAAGCAAATCTGTATTTTTGTGATTTCTCATTTAAGAACAGGCAGTTTCTAGCTAATTTTAAGACACTCAGCACTTAAAGAAAAATACTTTCTGGTTTTAATATATTAAATTAAAGATTTTGTTTTCACTCTTCACAAAACACACGTATACACGTACCCATTATTCCTTTGGGACAGATTCTGATACCTTTCTGAACAATACCAAAAGCCATCCATTTAAGTTCTCATCGAGCAAGTTTCTTTCTTGTATGACGGTAAAAGAAGATTATTGCTGAATCTGGCTGCCTGTTCTTTAAATTTTATTGGAGCAGGGTCAAGCCTTACCAACAGTGCTTAAATAAATCCCGTTATTTAAGCGTTTGGCTGTTAATGACCATTTGTGTTTTTCAGTGGTGCCGAAGCTGGTTGCCACGGGGGGCTGGAGGCACTCGCTGTCCCCACAGCCAGCCTGCACTGAGGGGCAGATAGAGGTGCTGCTCTTGTTGGTAGCACACAAATAAATCTCAATGGTGATATCACCTCAATAGCAATGGGAAAAGAGAAGTGGCCCGAATCTGGGATTTTCAGCACGCTCCGTGGTATGCGGTGGCCGCGCATATTCCATATATAGAAGGAAAGTGTGCACGATACTTTAGGTGTCCTAAAAGTCAAGTTACCTTCATTCCTGACTCTTCACCACATCTGAAATCATCTGAAAGCTTGTTGTTTGCCCTGTAAGAGGCAATTTCCTTGTGGAAGTCTTCTAACTGAGCAAAGTTTAGAGCAGTTTTGGGATTGTTTCCCATCTCTCTAAATCTGACCATAGGGGTCTCTTGAAAGAGAATTGCTAAGAATTTCCAACTGGACTATGTAATCACAGCTCCTGGCATCAAGAGGAGGGGGAGTGACATGAAATCACTGACTTGTGACATACATTCCTCAGCAACAGCAGCTGCTGCCTAATGACAGCTAATAAAGGGAATCTTCCCTTGACAGAGCTGCATGCCTGCAGTGGGACTGGAATGTGCCCAAGATAAACCCACTGATAACCTAGGAAGCAGGGATCACCCAAAGAGTATAAAAGACAAGCTTCAGAAGAGAGACAACAGGACAAGGAAGAGAGAGACTTGAAGGGACATCTCAGAAGAAACAGCTTGAACTTCCCTACTCCCAAAGAACTCAGTGCCATGGACACTAAAGGCTCATTTTTCTATGGCTTCCTCTTGCTGCTGCTCATCCAGCTGCAGTCCAGCAGAGCCAACCCTATCTACACCCTCAGCCCTGCCAAAGAACTGGCCAGCATGGAGGTAAGGACTCTCATTTTGCAAGGTTAAACTTTTGGGGTGCTTAGCAGAGGTGAGGTGGTGCTTTGCCTTCCTTTTGCATGATCAGATCACAATAACCTCATAAGCCATCACATGCTGGGGGACAAAGCCTCAGCTCTTCAAAGGGGTTCACAGAAGCTCTGTAGGGCAATGTCCTCCCGTGTTGGGTTCACCCAAGCTCCTGGGCAGCAGTGATGTTGTAGCATGTCTGCTTCGGGGTTTCGGTTCTTTTTCTTTTAAAGATACATCTTCCTGGGAGCAAAGTTCCAGGGAAGGGAAAAACCATCAGAGTAGCTCCATAAGTAAAAATAGGAGACTTTGGGGTGGGGTTCTGTCTATCCTACTAAATGGTGACAAATATCCTACTAAACAGTGACACAGGGCAGCCATACAGCTCCCGTTCTGTGAATTTGAGAGATCTGGCTGCGTATGGATGAGAGATGAGGAGGTAAAGTGAAGCACCCAAGGACAAACTTTTAGAAATACTACTAGAGCAATAATATAATCATTTAGTGTGGCTTACCCAGAAAATATTCCAGAGCTATAAAATTACCAGCTAAGAATTTTAACGAATAATAGAGAAAATCCATTGTTACAGCACTATACAAACTTGAGACTCAGGTGGAATCTGAAAACTCAAATCTTTCCTTGGGCTGGTACCAGCAACCAGCTTCTCAAAGCTGCTCTCAGGCCCTAAGAACAAACTCCCTGAGATGATAAGGACAGTTGAAGCTAAAACTGCTTCTGGGCTGTTCCCAGCAGCCAGGAAGATGGCTTCCAAATGCACACACTGTCAGGCAAGCCATAAGGCTCACTCCTCTCTATTTCAGCTTCTAGAGATGGGCAATTACATTCCTCTAATTGGTTGAGCTGCCCTTGAGGAGGTTATCTGACCCCAGCTACACAAAGCTTTACAAATGACAAAGAATGGTACCCAGGAAGCAGTCACCCAGCAGGAATGAATTTACCATACAGGTATTTTCAGTTACTTTAAGGAGTAGCAATCCTGTAACCCCTGGGACAGAGATTAGTGAAAACACCAAGAGCTTCTCCAAGAGACGTCCACTGAAATAGCCAGAGGTGAAAAAGCAGCAACTTCTGAGAATGTGGGAGTGGGCTGTGTGGCTAGGAGTTCTCTCAGACTGTGTATCACTGGTGGGCTGAGTGGTGTCTCCCTGTGCAACCCACATCTTGCATTTTCTTCTCTGCCAAGATGTCTTCTAACCTTGCCAGTAAGATACACATGGTGGCAAGCAGCTTCATTCACTTCACTAGCTGAAGCTATATCTTCCTATAGATGGAATTACTGTGAACAGGAATATAATGCAGAAGACAGAGCCCAATGACCAGCAGTAAGCCTGGGATCCAACCTGTCAGTCTCCCTAGGGCGGGCTATGGGAGCATTGGTGAATGCAGAACAGAATGACTGGAAGAGTTAGAAAATGACCACAAAACAAGGAGTTTCATTAATTTAATTCTTCTCTTATAGGCTCTGCTGGAGAGACTGGAGGATAAGTTTGCAATGATCGAAGCCCTGGAGTCCAATCCTAACCTGCAAGAACCCAAAACCCAGGAGGAGATCCTGTCGGAACTCGTTGATGACAATGACGACCAGAAGGCTGAACCCAGGCTTGCACCCAACACCCCTTTGTCCTACAGGGACCCCTTCCTCAAGAGACTGAGGGGGCTGCAGATGCCCAGGATGATGAGAGACTCCGGCTGTTTTGGGAGGAGGATCGATCGGATCGGCTCCCTGAGTGGGATGGGTTGCAACGGTGAGTCCTGTCTCAGCCATTTCACTGAATCGCACATCCTGTGTCCGTGCCGTGGGACAGGGGAGGAGCAGCTTCTCATTTCAGTCTTTAAGAAGACACAGTTTGAGAATGGAATTAATTTGAGCCCAGTATTTAAGCTAGTATTGGTTTTTTAAAAGCACTGCTGACAAGGGTGACGTGTACCAAGACAGAAACAGATCCTAGTAACATTTATTTCATGTTTGGTTTGCAGGTTCCCGGAGAAATTAGAATCAACCTCTCTATCCCCTGCTCTGAAGAATGCTTTACAGTACCCCTTCCTCCCAAGATGAAAGCCAGATGCTTTCTAAGCTCCTCAACAGAAAGTTATTCCTATTTTTATTTATTTATTTATTTATTTATTTGATGTTTTTTAAAGAACATTTCTTATGCTAGCACCGAAAGACCATCTTTAAATAAAACTAACACATTAGACATCTGTGCTGGACCTCTCTCCTGTCTGTTGCATTAAATTTTCTTGTATTTTCCTAAAGTCAAAATCTTAAGTTTTATCAATATTCTGGTACCCACAAGCCTGGATCTTACTTGTATGAGATAGAGAAAGCATAAACTTGGTAAAAATGAAAATGAGTTTTTCACTAGAGGTTTTTCATCTGCACTAAGAAATGCTAACAGATTAGCAGGAAAAAAGAGCTTGCTTAACATTGAAAGACCATCATAAGTCCTCCTATAGACAGGGTTTCTGTAAAAAGAGAGTCCTTTTGCTGCTTTAGATTATTCGGTCACAGGAACTGCCACAAATGCCTCATGTAAGCAAAATTTACATGAAAAGAAATAAGAAAAATCATAATACTCCACAAATTTCAGGATAACCAGAGGGAGGAAAGGGAATTAATTGTATATGCTTTCTAGCAGTGACCAAATAAAGGTTACGAGCATCAACAGAAAGATACATCAGTACCTGTGTCTTGTCTCACTCTGCATGTGGCTGAGCTGCTGATACCCAGAATTTCTTGAAGGAGCCTCAAAGGGTTTGAATCCTATCATGATATTCCTCGTGAGAGGGCAAGTGGGATCACTCAACTATAAAACAACTTGTATAGAACATTTATCACTTTCTGGAAATGGCCCCTCACAAAGCTGTTCTACTGTGGGAACACTGGAAGTCTGATTAAGGTGTATTTAACCTTAGTTGCTAGATTTCACACCTAGGACTGAATTTGAACATATTCTAGCATCCCACCAAAGAGGGTAATATTGCCAAAAACCACATTCAGTCAGCATCCCAAGAAACAAAGAGCTTGGATCCCCATGTGAGCCCCAGCAATGGCACCAAGCCCAGCTCAACACAACTGTCCTGTGATTGACTGCACGTACTGCTAGGAACTGTGTTATTTTCAGCACCTCATGAGTCTCATTCCCAGAATCTCAGTGCATTCCCAGTCTCATTCCCATGTACCTGAGTACCCTGGGAAGGCAGCACCAGGACAGACTCAGCTGGAAGAGTCCAATTCTGACTTTGCTTATGCAAATGCACATGGGGACAGAAATATCACCTGGTGTAAGGTATCTATCATAAGGTATTAGAAAGCAGGTGTTCCAGAGCTGCTAACAACAGCTCTCAGGGACCACAGCTCCAGGGAAAGGGTAAATTCAAGTGCACACCCCTCCTGCACAGGGCCAGTCACAGCTAAGGCTGCTGCAGCACTTTAATAGGGCTCATGTCACACATCACATTTCTGATAAGCCACCCTTCCAGTCACTCCCTGCACTGCTGACATGGCCTCCAAGAGGGATCTGTGTGCTCCTCTCCACACTGGGCCTTGTGATTCT
This sequence comes from Orthonyx spaldingii, assembly GCA_013397795.1. Classification (NCBI taxonomy): domain Eukaryota; kingdom Metazoa; phylum Chordata; class Aves; order Passeriformes; family Orthonychidae; genus Orthonyx; species Orthonyx spaldingii. Next base: position 321,583 of record VZTJ01000908.1, read on the forward strand.
TTCCTAGGGAAGAAGGGCAGAAGTCTAATCTGAAGGAATAATTTTGCTCCACTCCAACAGGAAACCACAGTGTGATACAATTCACATGTCAGCGTCTCTCCTTCCAGCAGCACCAGCTACAGATAAAATACTTTGTGGAATAGTGTCCACAAAGGTTTCCCTGACAGGAGAACAAATTCACAAGTTAAGATTCCCAGCAGCATCCATGAGACATCTGTGCCATGAATGCTACAGTGACTTTGCATTTATTAAATTTCACAGATCAAGGGGGTGTGAAGCCACCCTTTGGGGAGCCCTTGTGGGGACAATGGGGCCTTGTCTTCTAAAAAGACTTTCCAAACACACCTGTTTCCCACTGCAGCACGATGGAAACATCCATGTGGATCCCTCCATGCCAGCAATGGGCACCAGCCTGACTTCCCCTGTGCTGCTACAAAGGAAAAGTAAAAACAATCCACTTACTCTCAGAGTAACTCCTACTGGAGCTGAATTTTACCCAGTCAAGCAAAACTTGCACAGACACTGTAAATTGTCCCTCCCTGTCAGCCCCTCAAGGAACAAAACACTAATTAGTTCAGTGGAATGTGCTAAAAATGGCAAAAAGAGTCAATGCTGTCTGACCTAAAGCCAGGTGGGTTCAGTATTAGCAGCAAGCCAGTTCCTGGTGGAACAAGTCTGTATTGGCTTGCAGACAGTATGTGAATAAACCCTGCGGTCTGGGAGAACCTAATTGAGGGTAAGCAATCGAGGAAAAAAGCATCTCTGACTGGATTTTTACTGCTACTCCCATAAACACACTGAGCTGTAAAGCTCCCTCAGGGAAATCTCGCAGCCAGGTCAGAATAGTGCTGCACTCAGGAGCAAGCACTGGGAAAAGCTGAATGGGAGAAACTTGACACTGCTCAGCTCTACAAGCAAAGAACATCACCCCCAAGGACAGGCAAAGCTGCCACTGCTGCTGTGAGAGCTAGATCAGAGAGAGCAGGGAACAATCTTGGGAACAGCCATCATGCAAATGGAGAAATATCCCAGTGGGAGCAGAGAAGGACCAGGCTAACACCCTCCACACAGCTACAATGACATTTGCCACCTCCTGCCCTGCCAGACTTCATTCTATCTTCCTAAGAGCATTTGGCAGTACCCATGACTGGCAGCGCATAACTCAGCAGTTTGCTTTCCTTTGGATTCTGAAACAGCAATTCCACTACCATGCTCCATGCACTCTGTAAGGCACGTGCCTAGTTCAGAAGAGGGGCCTGCTTGGCGTGGGGTCTATTTGCAAGTTAGATTTGAGGGTTTCTTTGCCCCTCAGACACTGTGCTATCCCTATCCAGCTTCCCACTAAACGAAATGCTCCCACTGAAATCCAAGCTGGCAGGCAAGAATGCCAAGAGAAGCTGTCAGCACTGCTTGGCTTCTCTAAGAAATCATATGTGAAGTACAGGGCACACACCCTCCCTGCTGCAGGGAGACGTGGAGCTGTGCCAGTTCACATCCCAATCTGGCCACAGCCAGCTTGCTTGATTTACTTCCCCTGAATCTTGGCCCCCAAAGGCATTTGCTGATTGACATCTGCTTGATAAGTGTCTCCCACACTTTTATGTGGGAAGGAAGGAAGATTCGTTAAGACCTTCCCCCTCTATTGCCATATCCTGACTGCTCTCTTGGAAAACCAGCACAATCCTGTAGAGAAAAAGCAGAATGGGGAGGAGGGAAAGTTTATGAAAACAGAAGGTGGTGGGAAGGCAGCTGAAGTCAGGCCTGCTATGCTGGTAATTGGGAGGACAGAAAAGAAAGATAAAATTAGTGTGTTAATTCGGCCATTCCAGAGAGATATTCTTTAGTATAGGCATCAAAGAGCTGCTGGGGGAGTCAAGAAACATCTCAAGGTTGTCATATCTGATCTGTTAGTCGAGAGTTTTCAACACAGTGTTGTTTTATACTGAAGCTGGTATATATGGGTTCCAGTCTCTGCTCCAGAATGCTTAAAGGATCACTAAGACATGTGTTAAACCATACACAGCCCATACAGCAATTGAAACAGCCTGGAGAAAGGGACATCCTACTCACTTTTAAACCATGATCTCAAGGTCCAAACCTCACTGACCAACTCCCCTCCCTTCCCTTCCCAGGCAGCAGTGGAGCTCACTGATATCTCCTCTCAGCTCCCAGTAAGCCTTCCCACACACTGCATTTGAACAAACAGGTTGCAGAGGAGACTGAGTGCATCCCTCCGCTGCTGAAAAGCCCTTCAGCACCCTGGACAAGAAGAGCAGCTTCACTCTCTGCTTACACCCCTGCACAGCCAAAGCTCCGGGCAGCCATCCTCTGTTCCTTCCAGTGCATTCTGCATGATCCACACCTGGGAATGCACACACCTCTGTGGGAATGCACACACCTCTGTGGGAATGCACACACACTGAAAAGGCAGCTTGTATCCTGCCAGCAAAGCAAAAATTAAAACATAATAATAATCTCACTGAACACCGATTTTTTTCTGCTAGAGCTCCAGTGTGTCATTACAGGGACAATGACACGTGGTTGAATGAGTCTATAAACCTCTCCCATTCCCTCCTGTGTTGCTGCATTTATGACCAAAGGCAGCACAGAGCTGAAGCACAGATCCCCCAGTCCTTCCTCCTGATGACTCCTCCCTACCCTTGCTAGGGTATCCTTCCTATTCCTTGCTTAGTTAAGACCACTGTGGCACTTCTTTAATTCCCCAAACCAGATTTTCTGCCATTCCCTCCCAAGAGATGGTTTTACCTCTCTCAGGCTTTCCCTGGCATTACATAACCACCAAGGGAGAGTGAGAGGGCAGGAGCCAGACAAGTTGCTGGCTAACTCTGTTAGAGTGCCTCAGAGACCTTCTACATGTATGCTGTACAACACAGCCCCCTGATCCACAGAAACATGGAAAGGCAGTGGAGCTTTTTGGGTCAGGTATTTCTACAGTGCTCAAAGACTGTGCTTACATTTCTGGCTTGTAAGCATGTGCTGAAAGATCAAAAATTGTCACAAATTCTTCTCTGTAAGGCAGACAGCAGGACAAAGCAGGAAAGATAGCCACAAACTAAATAAACATTAAAGATGAAGTTAAGGTCTTCTAAGATCTGGAGAAGTCAACTGTAAAACAAGAGGTGCCACACTGTCCTCTAAACCTCTGTCATTAACTTACTGGGAGGAAGGTGAGTTCTCAGGTAAGAAAAGCAGCACAGGGTGCACAATGTAGCTCCTTATCAAATCTGGCAATTCCCTCCTTTGAAACAGCTGTTGTGAGTGAACGTGGAACTGCAGTGGTGCAACCTAAAGGATCACAGCATTCCTCTCTGCCTAGCCTAAGAGCACCTTCTGCACAAACTCTTAAATCCAGACAGCTCATAAATAGCAACTACTCAACTACCTCAAATCATGCTCTTGGATGTTGCCATGTTCCACTAGTTTTATTATCATAAAGGGCAAAAATAACACAATACTAAAAACATTAAAAGGGAAAAAAATAATACTAGAAACATCAAAAGGCCTTGAAAGTGCTGAAGGACACACACATGAACATTTTACTCTCAGACATGTTACACTTACATGAATAGTAGTAGTCCCAAGTGCCATAGTTCAAATAAAAATATATTCATACAAATTTAAAAAAAATACAATTTATATACACACACCATGGAATTAGCTTACATCATTTCATAACAAAAAACAGTGCAAAAAAAACCACCTCAAAACAAATGGAAAGGTAAGTTGCTACCATTGGAATGGCTCACAGTAATTAATAATTCAAAACTGCATAATTAACACTGCACAGGAAACCACTAGGCAAGGGAGAAGGCCCCAGACTAAACCCCCAACCTTGCCATCAGAACTAATCCAGTTCTGGGCTATTTTTCCTTTAGTGTTGCTCTGGTAAAATGTTACAGGCACCTATGTTAGAGTAAGTTTCTTGGTAAATCACTAAGCAACTAGAGGCAGGGTAGAAGCAGTAAGTGTGTTGTAAGAAAGAAATTAAGTAACTAAAGTGTGAGAACAAGACTGATTTAACACAGGCCCCTCGGCATCAGTCCTCAACAGAAGGGAAATGTTGCATCTCCAAATGTCAGGTGAACCTGCAATTCCTTTTCTACAGGCTACAGAACAGTAACTGCACGCTGAGATGTCCCTTTAAAGCAGCTGACAGGGTCACCCACCATCCTCACTGAAAACTTCTTTACTGAGAGAATGAAAGGGTGTGTTTTCCAGCTGAAACCTTTGAATAAGATGCCCAGGCAGAGCAGACTATACTGCCAGCAGGTTGAAAGCAAGGTGCCTTCTCATGGGGAAGCATCTGGTGCCCAGAAAAACCTAGACAAGATTCTCCAGCCTGACTTGTCTAGATTGCCCAACTCCAGCCTCAGCAGCAATGACAAAGACATCCTGCAGCAAAATATCCTGCTGGTTGTGTACAGAAATAAAACAGGACCAGCTCAAGGCAAACAACCTAAGGAGCCCCTATTCACGTGCAGGAAGAGAAGGAACCTTCCCTTCCACACACACTCATTCAACACAAGCAAGAGGAAAAACATTTGTCATGGAGAGACACAGGACATTCTTGACAGGCTCTCTAACAGTACAGGATTGCCAATTCCACATTGGAGGGATCTGAAATCCCACAAAAACAGGATTCTTGTGAATTGTAACTACCCAGGAGCTCAAATCCTTTGAATGAAAGGTAGCCTAACATAAGCATATTTCAATCCTAGAGTCCAGCTTCAGGGAGTGCAAATGGGTGCTGGAAGTTTCCTGGGACAGCTCAATGTAAGACCAGAGCTCAAGGAACACAGACATTTTAGACATCACCTGCAGAGACTATCCAGACAGAACAAACATCCTTACTCTACTTACAGGGAAACAACTCACAAATTGATAGTAGCTGATGCCAACTCCTATGCTATAAGGAAATACAGCAAATGAACGAAGTCTGCCTTCCTTGTGTCCCACCTCCCACCTAGCTAGCTCCTTACAGCAGAGAACAGGTTAACTGGAGGGCTCAGAGGCTGTGTAGAAGCTTTTCTGGAATACATTCCCCATGTAAATTGGCCCAGTCTCTTGGCTGAGAGAATGCTCTGTGCTTTATCAAGCCAATCAGCTCTGCAGTCCCTGAGGCACAGCACTGGCTTCCCACCGAGGGTTATCTGCACACACAGCTCAGGGGGGCAGGTGCCTGCTGGAACAATACAGGTGCTGGCCAGGATGGTACCTGCTAAAGCACTGAACTGGCTGCAACTGGCTCCTAAGTGCTGATTTTACCCTTACAGATTTATGGTAGTTGCAAACATTATCCCAAGTGTTTTTAGAGCACAGACAGCCCCACTTATCACCTGCTGCAGATCCTGCCTTAGTCACCAGCACCAAGTATCCCTCCTTATGGAAGCCTGAAACTACAGGAGCTCCTGTCATGACACAGAGATGATTCAACAAAGCCCACAGACCATCAGTTCCATATGCTTCCAGAAAGCAACACTTCTCTGTGCTGTCAGGATGTAGGGTTCCCAGGTCTCTGACTCCAGCTGGAAAGGTACCCCAGGCTCTCCCTGTTTGAGCAGTGCAAGGACAAAGTGCCTACAGATGCCAAGAAATGCAGGAATGTCAGTGACAAAGTGGAGTGCCACCAAGCACCTTAGAAGAGTCTCTTACAAGCAGATAAGAGCAACAGCTAACAGGAAAATGATCTCCCTTCTTCGAGATGCTTTGCAAACACATTGAATACTTATAAACCCAAACAGTAACTGAAATTTAACCATTTTGAACTCCAAATCTGCTGAGCTGCTCTCAAAGGTCATCTGCTGTCAAAAACATCACAGCAGAAACATTTTCTCATGAAAGGAGAGAAATTAAAAACAAATGAAGCCAGAGTGAAAAAGTATGGGCAAAGGGGAGCACTTGCAAAGAGAGGTATATTTCCAAAACGCTGGATTTTTAAATACTGCTTTTGCACAAAACCATCCTCTAGAGCAGCTATTTGATATCTGCAAACTCCAGTATCTCCTCTAAGCCTTGAGAGCGACCCCCTTCTCACACAAATAAGGCAACAGTTGCAGGAACAAGGGAGGAAGAGGAAAAGGGAGTCATACAGGAGGAAGGGAAAGATGCTGCAGTTCTTTGCCCAGGACACAGTGGAATGAGATGGTTCTTTTTTCCAACTCTTAAGAAAACGTCAAAATAAAATGGCAGAACACACAGTGTCAGGACAACATTTGATGGAAGGAGATAATTGGGGGATAGGGGAAGAAAACACCTAGATCAAGAGTTGTCAAACCAAGTGCCTGAGGCCAATCAACAGCCCTGGGCTCAGGCAGCTCCTCTAATTCTCTGGCTAGCAAGATGTTTTCCAGTTTCCCAGGCTTGATAAGCATGTGAGAAGCCAAATGGCAAGTCTTGGGCCTCGTGGGGTCCAAGCAGAATGCGAGCATGTGTGCAGGCTTGGAGGAGGGAGGAAGCCACATTGACAGTGGGGCAGGGGCATCAAATGGTCTGATAGTGTTGTCTCAGTCTTGCCTGCAGGAATTCATGGGTCAGGTTGTGCCGAGTGATTATCCCAACAACCTTAAACAGGAAGAAAAGAGGAAGAAAAGATACAAGTCAGTATCAGAAATGTGCCACTAAGAGACTTCCAAAACAGCGTGGTCGTTCTTTTCAACCCCCCAAAAAAAGGAAACCTGAAAGCAGTTCTTGGCCAATGCTGAGTTAGAGTGGATTCAAGTTCAAATTCACAGAAACAATGTCCCTCCCTCTCCCAACACTTACTCTCCAGGCAAGAATGTGGATTTAACTACACCCAAACAAACAGCTTAACCATTGCTGTGGTGTCTGTGACCAGCAGGACCCCCTGTCCAGAAAGGGAAATCCTGTCCACGTCAGATGGCATAAGGATGTAACTGAATACTTCGGAAAGAAAACTGCAACTGGAAACAACAAAGCTGGTTTTTATGGCTTCATTCAATAGATTTTTGGTATTCCACATGGCATGACTTTAGCTAGCTCCTATCAGATATATTCAAGGAAGCTCTAAAAGCCAAAACAGAGTAATGGTCAAGACTAGCTAATAAGTGACTGCACACTGGCAGGTGACAAAAGTGACCCTCTCTCAGTCTGCTGTGGAAGCAGTCAAACCACACATTTCAGCTGATGAAACACCTCACTGATTTTACACACTGAAAGAGTTTAGAACCAGGCTGTTCTCTAGTACTGCAAGAGCATCTTGTACTAAAATGGAACAAGCCAACATCCCTTGTTTGCAACTCACAGGCTCTGCAGAGTAACTCTGGGGAACCCCGAGGCAGAAAAAGCAGTGCTGCCTCACACAGACCAGGTCAGGCTTAAGGGAAACAGTTTCTCATTGTGGTTATAGGAAGTTGCTGACATCTACTGACAGTTCCTGAGCATTGTAGATGGCAAAGAGACAAGGACAGTGAGTCAAGCATAAACCATTTAAACACTACTTTGCTGCTCCTGTGAGCAGGAACAGAATACAATTCCCTTCCTACAGAAAAATCTCTTGCCCCAACATACAGGAAATTTTACTCTTGGCCTTGAATAAGCCATGAATGGAAAGGCAAATTAGTGGCCTCTGATGAGCTGAAGGCCTCTCAACAGATACAAGAATGGGACTGCTTCTACAGGCTGCACACCTGAGACAGGAGAGATGCATGTTCTGCCCTTTGCAGGTAAAAGGGAAGCAGGATGGGACACAAAAGATGGCAATAAAGTCACAGTAATCAACAAGCCTACAGGGCCCTAAAAAGACCACATTCTGATCTCTTTAAAGCATTTCAGTTCGATGTTAAAAGAGATTTCAATTGTCCCAAAGATGGAAAATGTTGCATAAACACTGTGTCTTCCTCGCACAGCTAAGACAAGACAAAGACTCACCTCTCCAACTGCATTCACAACTGGTAAATGCCTGAGTCCCATTGTCCTGAACAGGTTGAACACTTGTGACACATGAGTATTTGGAGAGACAGTAAAGGGTGATGGGTTCATGTATGGGGTGACATCCTAAGAAAGAAAAATGACCATGTTATTTACAAGAGGCATTTTCACTCTCTCTGGGAATCACCAACAAGCAATTCCTACAAGTCCTCCATGGCACTGATGCCTGGACAGGGTATTTGACTGTGATCATCTTCTATTTCTCCACAAATATGACATTATTTTGGTTTCTTTGTTGGGAAGTTAAACTGGACAGGCAACACCTTATGCTAGAAGTAAAGCACCAATGGATGCTGTTACCTCACAGCAGGGGATTTCCACATGCAGAGAAGGCTGAGTGCATGAGGAGCACGGGATGTTTGCCACTGCACCACAGGGTATATAAAATATGCTCCCAATGTTTTCTAAAGGCTTTGGACAGTCATAAATACATATCAGGAGACACTGTGACACTGCAGTGCATATCTTACCACTATCATACGAGGGTTCAGCAATGTGAGGTCCAGATCATGGATATCTGGATAGCGGGGATAATCCTCTGACATCTCTGCGTGGGACAGACGGGGCTGACTTGCACTCTGCAATTAAAACAAACCCCACTGAACCCACGTGTCACCATTCCAGACAACACAGGAGCTGCAAGCAGCACAGCAAACCATGCCCCTCCCATTTGCTACCCTAGATCTCCTTCTCCTCCCACACCCACACATCCACCTTCTGCAGAGGTGCTGTTAGCACCTATCAGTGCAAACCCAAACCTATGCAGGCCTTCAGCTGACAGAGAATGGACCTGCTCCCCAACCCCTGACAAATCTACACTCGACACTGGAGGGCAGCAGGAAATCGGCCTTGTGGAAGCTGGGCTTCAGATACTCTCACTGATCTCAGTGACACAGCTGACATTGTTCTGGTAAGACTTCAACACACAGCAGTAAAACACACAGTATATACTGCTGGGTGCTCTATCTGCATTTAATATCTGCCCTCTGTTTTCCAGTTCTGACAGGATGACATCTTTATGCAACAAACGGGTCTGTTCGATTACTTTTTAAGCAGTAGCTGTCCTTTTCCTGGGGATACTTAAACAGAAATTCAGCTTCCTTTACTCTACGAGCTGCAAGGGAGAATTCATATTAGCTGTCTGCAACTTTTAAAACACACACGCATTCCTTAAAGTGTAAAAACAGGCAAATTCTTTTTGGCAGCCCATTAATATTGTTCCCAACCTCCTGAGCTGAGAAGGCAGAGATGTCTCTGCTGCAATGCCTGGACAGGAACACTCACCGACTGGCTCTCGGAGTAGCAAACCCCCCGGTCAAGAAGGGTGACCAGCTGTGAGCGCAAGATCAAGCCATGGAAGGTCAAGGGTCTGAAGCGTTCCTCCATGGTCCACTCCTCACTGGGAGACTGGTCAGGGTACAGGTTGGGGTAGGGAGTGTATCTGTGGTGGATTTAACACCATGTGTTACAAGCTTCACATACCCCAACTCCCAAAAGAGCAGCTATTTCAGCTCTTTGCAACCTTCTCCTGAGCATTTCAGGAACTCTTGCTAGAGGCAAGCAAGTCTTTGCTCCACAAAACAAAACAGGAGAGGGGTCAAGAGCCATTATGTCATCAGAGCAGGAGAACGGGACAGTCTCCTAACTCAATTTTAAATCACTAGCTATTAAAGTAATTTTCAGTGTCGAATTATTCAGATTCTGACAAAAGCTGAAGCATCCAGCAAAATGTCAGGGTCAGGATGCCATTTATGAAAGTCACAGTCACTAACTTCAAAAATGATTCACTAGACTGGGCTTCTGCTTGGAAGCAACAGCAACACAAGCCTGGTGACTCAGCCCTGTTACGAGAAGGGTGGGATCAGCATCGTGGCACCAGGTCATTAGCTGGGATAAGTGAGCTTTGCAGAACTCTCACATTTTTGCAGACAAGAGGACATCAATTTCTACACAGATCTTCCCAAGTACTCCATCCTCTCCAAGAAATATGTCTGTGTAGTTGTTTAGAAGGAAATTTAAGAGGTTGGACATTATCAACCCGCTTGCCTGGGACTCAGTCACAGGTATGAGCCACAGCACTGGCTCCTGAGACCTGACAAGTCACTTCTGAAACATGGACACTGTTTCTGCTGACATAGGTATGTTCTGCTGACATTCAGCACTGTTTCTGCTGACATAGGCATGACAGAGACAGTATGAAGCATTCTTTACAACACATCTCAACATGTGGAAAGACCAAATGTTTCCATATGTTTGTGCCTACCAGGATCTCACCTTCTCTCCAGCATCTGCTGCAGCAGATCCTCCTTTTCGGGAGGCTCCTCTGTTGCTATGTGCTCATCACACATGTTACGCAGCTCACTCGAAGGGTAGGATTTCATGGACTGGCTACGCTTGCGCTGCTCTCCTGCTCGGGTGAGGATGCTGGATTTCTGGATACAACATACAATTTTCAGATACTCACTAGGCAAGTCAACAGCTATCCAAGAGTGACTATGAACTACTTGATCATAGCTTTGTGCCACCACATAACATGTTCACTAGCCACTGCTGCTGCAGGACTTGTAAGAATAGCCAACAGGAGTGCACTTCAGTGACAAATCCAAACTTTTCCAGGTCTATCCTAAACAGATTACTTTGTTCTCTTAACTTTTGCCTCTAGGAATGCAACCCACTCTTTCACCTCTACCATCACCCAGAGAACAGAATGGAGTTCTTAAAAATTTTGTATTGCAGTAGGCACTTATCTCTGACCTGAATTCTGCCAAAAGCCTGAATAACTAAAGCAAGGCCATTTTGTATTCAAAACTAAGCCCTCTACTCTTCAACCTATCAAACAAGCAACTCTTTACCTTGAATTTGATGTTGTTACTTATTAGTTGATTTCCCTTCATGAACTCCCTCTCATTGCCCCGATTCTCTGTCACCACAGGGAAGGCGTGATGGACAGTCGTGCGCAGGATGCTGACGAGGGACTGGATCCGGGTGTGCGGGTACACGTAGGTTAAGTTGGGTTCCATGATGTCACTGGCTCGTAGTCTGAAGAAACAGAAATCCAAGATTGCTGCATGCATCACGTCAGTGATAGAAGGCTGGTGATGAACAAACATGGAAATAAACCAGTCCCTAAACAAGATCCTGAAGGAGTCTGCTGCAGATAAGTTCTGCCAACCCCTTGTACTTGTGTGTTCACCTTCACTGTGGTATCAGCAGTGATGGCACAAATGATTTTTAAATTTTTTTTAATAACAGAACATTGTATCAATGATGCACTAGAGGAGAGGTAGAATACTCTAACTTACAATAAAGAAAGTTTTTTAACACTACTGGGAAGAGACAACAGGTGGGAAGAAGATGACACTCCACAAGAAGCAAAGTCCAATGAAATGTCTTCAGAGTTCTTGTTGAACCTCCCAAATCCACCCTGCAGATTTCCATCCATCCCCCCCCCCCTCAGAAACGGCTTCAGCATCTCTTTCCTGCTGCAGGCATGGTGCATAACTCCTTTCACAGGAGCCCTCACAGTTTCTTCTCAGAGCAACCAGGTTCGTTGGAGATGAAGAATCATCCCCCTGCATTAAAGTATTTCTGAGCAAGAACCCCCACCACAAACTCTAATCCACAGCCTGGCCAAGAGGAGCAGCCTTACTTATCCATTTCCACCCCAGTTTCCCACTCCAGAAGAGGCACTCCTCGCAAGTTCACATGGATGTCATAGATGCCTTTGTTGAAAAAGTCTCCTGTCCACTTGGCTACCTGCATAGCAAACAGAAGGTCTATTGAGTTGTTGCTCCAAGTACAAGACTCCCTGGCTTATGACAGCCCTGGAAGCAACAAAGATTCAGGGCCAGCACGTGTTCAAGCAGTCTGCAGAAAGCCAGAGCTAAGGCCCTGCACTCACCATGAGGGTGATCATTATGGGGAGCCCATAGGTGATCTCGTTGGTGGACTCGATGAGGATGACGGTCAGGCTGATGGTCATGCGGACCACTCCTCCCAGGAATGCTGCTGCCCCGATCAGGGCAAAGGTTCCTGAGTAGATGTGATCCAGGCCAATGTAACTAGAGCAAAGCACAGAGCCCTCAGATTAGAAACACCTGCCTGAGAGCTCAGGGTGCACCTCCAGCACATCCCTCACACGCACACTTGCTGCACCTTTTGAGGAGGTTGGCGACCAGGCGTCCAAAGGCAGCCCCACAAAGCAGTGATGGTACAAACAGACCACTGGGCACAGAGATCCCATATGTCCAGCAGGAGAGTAAGAAATAGAGAAGGAAGAACAGGGACAGGGTGACTGGGCTGAAAGTACCTGCAACACAAGAAGAATCGTGACTAAAGGGGTATAGGTCTGTCCAAGATAGAATCTTGCACCATCCACCCCTCAGCTCACAGCAGGCTCATCTCACAACAGCTACCGAGTCTCCCAGTCCAAACACACATGCAGACAATGAATAAGTGAAAAGAGAGGAAAAGCAGGCCTTTCTTCCCATCAAGGAGACTTTCACCAGTTCTACTAGCAGTCCTCCAGAGCCATGACGGCCTGAAGATGCCACTAGCCTTGTGGTGCTTATGACAAGGCTGTTCCAGGTAAAATGAAGCTCTGAAACTTAAGTGTGAGAGGAGGCCATCTCCTAACTACTCACCATCCTGGTGGAAGAGCTGCAGGATAGCTGACTCCTGAGGGTTGAAGAAGAGTGTGGCCATGTCATTGTACGTTTCATTTGGGCAAAAAAAAGTTTTAATGCTTGAATTTACATCCTCTGACATAACCTAATGCAGGACACAAAAGACACAAAGGGTTAAAATTCACTGTCTCCTACATTAGCCTTTGGGCAGAATGGGAGTAACACTTCTGTTACTGTTAGCCACATTTTGGGAAGTTCAGACCAAACATCAATAGCACAGATGGAGCCTACAACATCAATGGACTCCTTGACTCAGAGCCTGAGTTGCTTTGTACAAAAGCACAATGTAGCTTTCATTATTACCCTAAGCTCCTGCAACCATCCACAGGCTCTCACTGCAGTTCTGTTATGTACTGAGTGCTGTCAAAAGCTCATTACATACCTGTGCTTCTCTGCAGGGTGAACAATATGACAGGGAATATAATCTTCACATAAGAATCCCTCACCTGTAGGCTCAGGGTGTCATTGCCACTGTGCCTGCTGGAAGACATCTGCCGGCACTCCCCCAGAACCATGGAGGCTACAAAGACCACGACAGTGGTGGTCAACGACACAAGCAAGCTCTCCAAGACTCTGAAAGGCACAACAGAAACCACACACTGAAGCCACACTCAGCACTGTAACCCAGTCCCAGCTCTGACTTTGATAAGGCTGCAAGAAGCAGCTGTCGCCATAGCTTAGCATCAGAATAAGGGACACTGCAAATCAAGTTGAATTATGACTTGGTTCCCAGGGATTGCCTTAACTCCCCTTTTTAATTGCTTGCCCCAAAAAGAAGCTATTTCAGCCCAGAGAACACAGCAGTCACACATGAAAAGCCCCAGGGTTCAGTAATGAGACTGTTCACATGGAAACAATGCTCTGTTTGAGTAAAAGGGTAGATAGGACTGGCCAGGGTGATGCACAGGGTCTCAATCTCTTTTCTAACTGCTGAAATATACTTCTTTTTCTTTTTACACCTGGGCTTTGTGTCTGGGAGCTGTCTTGAGCAAACAAACAGCTACTTTCAGAATAACACAGCAGTTCCCTCTCTAAATAGCACAGATATTATGGATTTAATTAACAAACATAATTTAAAAAAAAAAGTGAAAGCAGCTATTCCTTCCACATCTGTTTGGACAAGGACACAAAAAAAATCCTGCGTGGAGACAAAGCTCTGGTTTATTCAGCATTTATGATAAAGAGCTCCCTTCACTGCCCTTATGAGTTGCAATTCTCTGTATCAACAGAGTCATCAAAAAATTACAAGGACTGTAACATTTGGTTTGTGGTGTTGACATTTAAGTTCTATGGAGGCTTCATTTTGTGATTTTCAAAATAACCAATCTGGGACTTCCTCCAGTCCTACTCACTGGGTCTTCTAGACTGATGCTTTTGCTTTGGGACACTGAACACGGATCAGTACAAACTCAAGAGAGCACACATACCTGACCAGCTTTGGCTTGGGATGCACATTGCGCATGCGGTACTTGGCAAGTCTCTTGTTCAGGCAGTTAAAGGTGGCTCCAAGAAGGCCTCCTACAATCCCCATCAGAATGAAGAAGCCTAAGTCCACAGCTGTCCAGAGGTGGCATTTCTTATCAGACTCAGAGCACTGTGCAGAAAAGTGTAAAAAAAAGCATTACAGTAGTTGCTGCAATTTCCTACCACACTTCTGTCTCCACAGCTGGAGATTTTGAGTAGCTGAGACCAGAGGGGAACAATTCTGTCTGATGGTATCAATGTATTGCAGCTAAGTATCAAGTGCCTTCCACTGAAATACAAGCATGTGTCAAAAGAAACCTCCAAACTAACAGACAGAAACATAGGACTAATAAAAGACTGGAGAGTGAGGAAATAATAATAAATCTTACCTTAAACTCCCCAAAGTTCAGCAGTCCAGGGAGTTGGAAAGACCCCCAGCTTCCAAACTGAATCCCAGAGCGGAAAAAATTCAGGGTGAAGGTGGCAGCCATAGAACAGAAAAGCTGTGGAAGAAGGACCACAAAAAAAACCAAAACAAAACAGGGGGGAAGCAAAGGTTCCCAAAATTAAGATTGGCACAGTCAGTTCTTCCTTGAGACTTATGCCTGGGGAAAGGAACTGACTGTGGAAGGGACCAGTCTCCAGAGAGCCCAGGAACAAAAGTCCTCTCTCCCAGGTACACTAAATCTGTTGCCTAGAGCTGTTCCACAGTTCCAGGTAATACCAGGCTCATCTCTGCTTTGATCTGTAGTAGTTCTGGAGCACTGATAGAGCAGGCAACCTCCCTCCTGCCAGGAGAGCTCAGGAAGAGACAGGAGAACCTGAACGCCCTCATGGACAAGCCCTCCCAAGGGAGCCCTATTCTCAAGGAAGAGACACACAGAAGGAGTCAGAGTCATCACTCACCACTTTCCATGTAAGTCCCTGGTTCCAGAAGGAGGAACCTTCTTCCAAACTAAAAAGAGTGCCTCCAATTGGGGCTCCAAAGGCAGCTGCAACCCCTGCAGCTGCTCCAGCAGATACAAAATCCCTTTTATCCCTGAAATGAAGAAAAAAACAATCACAGCTTAGCAAATTAGAGCTCTGGAGATGCTTAGGTTCTGCAAAGTAAGAGATCATCCCCATTTATGGATATATCCCAGGGATTCAGGAGTGAGAGCTGGGAGCAAAGCTGGCCATGGCAGACACCACCATTTGTTCATTAAGATGCAGCATTGTGCTCCTTCTGTAGGGCACAAACACAGAGCAAAATTCTGGTACTACACAACTGCCCAGTGTGTGAGAAACCATCCCACACCATGGGCTGCAGCATCACTTAAAGAATTACAGAGAGGAAAGGGCAAGAATTTGTTCACATTCAGGTGAACTAGCCCTCTCTGTAGTATATGCTAATCATAAGGGGTGAGTAACTGAGCTTGTTCCCAACAGTGAAGCCACTCAACCATGTGAGCAGCACAAGAGAACATCTATGGAGACCAGAGCAGCTTGGAAGAGTGACATCCTGGTGTTGTCTTACTGCAGAATGAAACTGCAGGACTCTATAAAGAAACTGATAAAACAACTGATTGGTTCACCCCAGCCCGCCACCCTTCTCCCAAGGAAGTCTGCTCACTCATCCTCCTCTCCCCTCCTCCACATCCTGGGTACAGTACCTGTCACTGCGGAAATAGGGAAAGTTAAATTGGACCTTCCTCAAAGAGATGCTCTGGAACTACAAACAAAGTAAAGATTTAGAAACACAGGAGATGGAAACTTACTCTTACAAAGCAGTGGCGTGACCAGTGACTCAGGCCAGCACTAACCTGTGGCAAGCCCGCACCCACGACAGCACCACTGTGAATCATTGGACCCTCCTTCCCGACAAAAAGACCTGGAAAAACAGGGCTCATGAGGCAACACACTTTGCTCACCATCCCCCTCCCTTGCTGACAATGCCAAAAGAGATCAGCTCACCACTCCCATGCCATGGCACAGGTCTCTGTGCCAAGCCTGCAGCTCCTCACAGGAGGTGCTGACCCCCTGCTCCCTCAACAACCTCAAATGTTTGTGAAGACTTGCACAGACTTTGCACTCCAAGTGGGTGGAATCATTGAAAAACAACTATTACAAGGAACTGTTACTCTGAACTCTCCAGGTTATTCTGCCCTGCTGCCTTCAGGCTGCTCCAGGAATTGTTACTCTGAACTCTCCAGGTTATTCTGCCCTGCTGCCTTCAGGCTGCTCCAGGAACTGTTACTCTGAACTCTCTAGGTTATTCTGCCCTGCTGCCTTCAGGCTGCTCCAGACAATGTGTCCTGGAAAATTCTCAGGTCTCTCTCTTGGACTGTGTCACTAAGAGTCACATCAGACTAGCCCACTTAGAACACCACCTGTTTCCCTGATAGTTTTATCCTTCTGTTTATTCTCTACTCTATAAATGCACTCAGGGTTTACGACTCTGTTCCAAACCACAAAAATTATTTTACTGGAAAGGCAGGGCCTTCTGTGCCCTATAGAAGCAGAGACAGCATTTTTTCCCCTTCAGTGACTCCCTCCCCCAACCAGATCAACACACCAGAGCCCTCCTTACCTCCTGCCACACTGAAGAGCACTCCCATAGCTTTGCACACCACTGTTCGCAGTCGCACAACCCCTGGAACCTTCACCCCATTGAGGTAGCACTTAATTTCAGGAATTCCTGATCCAGCTGCTACAGGCTGCAGAAAAGAAACACTGACACCATGGTGCACTGATTTCATACCTGACCAATAACATCTCATCAGAGAGCAAGGGACCAAGAGACCTTGCTTAGGTGAATCAAATAGCACTGTGAGGCTGGTTTGATGTTTTGGGGCAGAAAGTGCTTTTGGCAAGGGTATTTCATATCAAGGACCTGTGTGAGAGGAAAGGAAGGTTGTGTAACAAGCAGCAATGGATTGAAGTCTTACTTGGATCAGGACCAGAAGACTGGCAAGAAAAACAAAGGTCAGGTTGAAGCCCAGAAGCTCCAGCAAGGACAGTGCAAGGCAGCCCTTCTCAGTGCATTCCTCCACCGCTGCAGGGATGGTCAAGGAAAACAACAACATTCCCCACACCAACAAAAATCACTTGGTAATATCTGGGCCCTCCACTGGCACCAAGAGCCAAGCCTGTACTTCCTAATCCAGCCAGAGCAGCTAACACAACCTGTCAGGAAGCCAGGCTTCCTTTTCAAAGCTCAACACTGAGTTATGAGGAGGTGAAACCACTCATTCTTTCACTCTCTGCTTATCTACCCAATACTGGAAACAACTCTTGAATTCAAGGGCTGAATTACATAAGCAAGTTGAAAACTTGCTTAATCATGAACAACATGACCAAGGCAGAAGTGTGAGAGTCAGCTGTTCTGAGCAAAACATGGGAACAGAAAGGAAAAGGTCACTTGAGTCTAACAAGGCCCAAGGTAAAAGATACAGCTCTGTACCACCCGAAACTTGAGCTGGGTAAAGAGCCGCACGAAAAAATCCACAAATAGGCCCACCTGGAAAAAAGAAGACAGAATTGCCATCAGGAATTACTGCACACAAATAATAAATACCACCCTCGAGTTAGTTCTACCCGAAATATGTACACAGGGGAGAACAGATGACGAAGAAACCAAAAGAAGCATCATTCAGAGTAAAGCAGCTTTGGAAACTCAGATTACTTCCCTCTGTCTCACTGGGACAGATTCATCCTAGAATTATTCCTGAAGAGATGCATTTCTGCATCTTATTAGTACCCCTTGAAGTACTAATCTGGCAGCATTTTTAACACCCTCAACATACTTAAGGGTACAGAAGAAAGCTGGTGTTTAAAGTTGGAGGCATACAGTCAGCTGAGCTAATTTTCACAGTTCTGCCATAACTGGCATCCTTTTTTATTAAGTGTTTGCTTTGGACAAGTTTTCCTTTATGCAAAATTAAAGGACTTGCCAGAATACTTTACAAGAAAAACACAGCAAGTTCTGAAAGAAAAAAAAGGATTCCTGAAAAATAATTTATCTACAACATGCTGTAATTCCCAAAAGACAACTCTAGCTACTAAGCTCTCATCATCGTGAAAGAGAATGTTTCCTCTTCTTTACTCCTTAACCATTGACTTCTAAATTATTCCTGCTTAGTCTCCTGAATTTTCCTCATTCCCCAAACAGCATGACTCTTACCAGTCCTGTGCAGACTCCAATAGCAAAAACCAGCACCCACTTCACTGCTTCATATCTCTGGGCTTTCTGTTTGGAAAGAGGATTCAAAGGAAAAAAAAAGAAAAAAAAACAAAACAAAAGCATCACACAGACAGGGATTAGGAAAAGGTGGGTTTAGGCTCCACAACTCAATTACAGCCAAAGTGATAAATCAACAGAAGATGGTGACAACAGCAAATTGAAAATAGGAAACTGAAAGACTGAACATCTCGCTCACTTTAAACCTGAGGATCACAAGAGATGCTGGGAGCTATAATCTCCATGTTTTTTGGGGGTTTTTTTTGGTTTTTTTGGTTTTTTTTTTTGTAATAGAGAAACCAGGAGACCATACAGAATTTCTCTCATAAAGAAAAAAAACCCATAAAACTTCCTACAGTGGAGCATATTTAGAATCACTAAATTATGTGGGTTGGAAGGAACCTTAAAGCTCATCTCATTCCACTCCCCTGCCATGGACAGGAACGCCTTCTCCTCCCAGGCTGGTCAAAGCCACATCCAAAAAGGCTTTGAACACTTCCAATCCACAGTTTCTCTGGACAATTTCCATGATTTTAGCTTATGAAAGAACAAGGTCCTACCTTGTTGTCCATGCTCTCCAAAATTTCCAAGTATGGGTCATTGATACAGCGATCATAATCCAAGCTCTGAAATGCCAAAAGGTCAGTTTAGAAGAATCAGCTGCAGCAGGTTGTGCAAAAAAATTATGTCTAGAAGACCTTGTTAAAGACTACAGAAATCATTACTACCCCCAAATCGATTTTGCAAACAGTAGGAAAAAAACCTCCTGGAAACAACTTAACTTAAATATTTTCATCAGTCAGACCCTGAAAATCACAAAGTGAAAGAACAGAACAATTTCACTGCCCAAGCTGAGAGAGACAGTGAAACAAAGAGAAGCACAACTGATTTATACAACTTTATGTTAGAGAAGTCACATTATATAGTTTTAGACTTAAGTGTCTCCACTTTGACAGTGCAGGGGATTACACTGGATCTTTATACTCACTCTCTCGCTACAACAGGAACACTAGATAGGAATTCCTCTCCAGATGAACAGCATCAGTTCTTCAGTTTATCACAGTAGGGAGTTAACAGCAATAGTTCCCTAGTCACACTCACAAAACTCCACTAGTTCTACCCACACCTTCACCTTTTCAAGCCAAGCAGTAACAGGCTGGGCTGGTGACACCCATACTGACAGCAACTGCTCTAAATACTTCAGGGCCACCACAGGGAGATGCAAGAAGCAAAAATATCCTGTAAGTAGCAGAATCTGATACATGGGAATATCTGCTGTGAGCCAGCACGACAACACAAACAGCAGAAAGGCAACTGTGACCAAGTAGCTGCAGATACTTTCTACAGGCACCAGGAAATAAGGTCACCAGAGCCTGTAAAACTCACACTGAAGAAGTGGAAAAATGCACCAGACTCAGAAAAAGAATTTTCTCAACAAGAGTCTGACTTGAGAGTAGACATTCAACCTACTTACAGGGCTTTATCCCAGAAACATACAAAGATGAGGAACAGCTCTTTGCAAGCACAGTAATTCTTGGTATTTCTGCTGATGCCAATGCAACCTAGTGATGCATTTGGAGTATCTGCCCCATTACAAACTCAAAACAGATCAAAACCTGTCTGCAGTTCTTTCCACATTAATATCAGAAGCTGCTATTAGTTAATTCCCCACCTCATAGTCTTTGCGTGGAAGGATCTCATCCTCCTCTTCATGAGTTTCTCCTAGGATCGTCTGTAAAACAAACAAATGCAGGAAAGGAAAATCATGAGGGGAATGAATATATCTACAGCTGTTCATGAACACTGGTAGCAAAGCCAAAATTACAGAAGCCCTATACCATTGATGCTCATAAATCGAGAGTGTGGATTACCAGACCACCACTTACTTTGGGGTAACACTACAGGGTCTTACCTTACAGCTTGTCCCTCAGCCAGACCACACACCACTTCTATATAGAAGCTCCCAACAGCAAAGTCCTAACCCACAACCCGTGTCCCTAACAGCAACAGGTTACAGGGGCGCACAGGACAACAATTTTGAAGAAGTGCTGGAGTTAGAGAGAGCCCTTGTCAGCACCACTCCCCCTTACAGCTGCGAGGGGCAGCGCCTTCAGGGCTGGGGTACGAGGCCCAGACAAAGAACGCGGGCCGGGGCAGGGACGGTGCAGTGCCAGGCCCGCAGCACAACGGGCGGGAACGGGCTGTGGCGCCGGGCCGAGCACCGCATGGGAGGCTGGGCCGGGAGCCGCCCGCTGAAAGCACCGGCCCCGAGGCGCCCACACCGAGCCCTGAGGCTCCGGGCCCGGCGCTACAGCACCGCTCACCACCCGCCTCGGGCGCTCCCCAGAGCCGGGTGGGGCCGGGCCGAGTCCCGGGCTGGGGGGGATCCGCCAGCACGCAGAGTCCGGCGGGGATCAGGGGGTGGCCGGGGGAGCGCGGGGCCGCGGCCGTACCAGCTCCTCGGGGGTGCGGCTCTCCCGCTCGCCGCAGCAGCAGCACAGCCCGGCCCCGCAGCCGCACCGCGCCATCTTCCGCCGCCG